>JANHGN010010021.1:1638-23314 GCA_024605025.1 Megaceryle maxima | reverse complement strand
AATAATTTAGATATAATGTATTTTTAATCTATTTTATCTATACTTACAGATTTACAGAGTTTTGTGATCTAGCTAGCTTACCTGTGATTTCTTGATTGTGATTTCTTGCTAGCAGCAGTTCACCAAAGAAAGTGTAATAACCAGAACTCTGTTAGATACTGGTCTTTAATTTTCTCTCTCTGAACTTTGAATCCAGCCTATGTCTGCTGTAGTCTGATGCTGCTGAAGAGAAGCTGAAAGCATTTACTGTGGAAAATGAAGTGATTTTGAAAGATGCTTCATTTCTTTCTGCAAGTAAAACAATGGAAGCCAGAACTGAAGTGGAAATAAACATTAATTTGTGCCATTAATTATGTCATCTGTGAACAAACCCTCATGCATGTAAATGGGAGGATGAAATAGACTTTCTTATACCTCTGGACAATCCTTCAAGGTCCAAATAAAACTCTGTTCCTGTGGTAACGGTACATAGTCAATCTTTTTTTGTTGGATTTTTTTTTTTCCTGGGCTATTATAGGTGGCCTATAGCATTCCTTCCACATAGGATCCATGAAGTTAATGGCTTTTTCAAACTCATTTTGAGGAACAGGATTTTGCATAGTCATAACTCAAGACAGTAAGTAAAATCCAGAGATCTGTCTCTACATTTCATATAGCTGATAGTTTTCATTTGTAGGTGTAGAATTGCAGTCCTTACAATAATACTTTCTCCCAGGAGCAAATCAACAGGATTTTTCTGAGTCACTGTTTTCTCTTGTACAAGGGAAATCAGTAGTAGTAGAAGTAGGAATATTAGTAGTGCACTTAGCAGTCGCAGCAGAAGACAGGATGAAATAATGGTTCACTGTTCCAAAAATCTCATCATCTATGTGTAAAGCAAGAGACAAGAGGTGCCTATCCAAAGATTTGTGGAAAATGTAGGAAACCAATTAGGTAATTTTGAACTACATATTAGGCCTTTTTGTGCATGTAAGAAACAAAACACCAGTGAGGTTTGAAGGGTTTGAAGCAAAATGATGGAATAGCTTTTGACAGATTCACTGAGCGCTCTTCACAAACATAAGATACATAACAGAAAGCATGAAAGCAGTTATTCTAAAATGTAAGGTGAAAAATAAATGCTTAAATCATCATTTGACCATAAGAAGGATTGGGTTTTTCGGTGTTGAACTAGAACTTAATGTTCTGTGTCTTAACGTAGTGTGGAAGAGAAGAAGCAAATTCATAAATACAAACAGAAGAGATGGCTAAAACAGAAAGCTGGGAAAGAACCTTTTGTTCTGTTATTGACAAATGGAAATTTGCTGTTATATCAAGAGCAGACAAAAGAAGTCATGGTGTTTAGGATGTAATATGATAAGAGCTTAGCTGCATAAATGGATAGAAAGGACTGAATATTAGAGACATTGTGCCAAAGAGTGCAGATTTAAACAAACTCTGATCTTCAAGATGTAGAAATCAAAGAGTTAGAATTAAAGATGGTGTCCAAATGATACTCCTGAATGAGGTTTTGTCCACAACACTAAAGAAAGGAGACAAAACAAGACAAATTATGAACATATGAGACACCAAAAAAGAAATGTTAGAGGCAAACAATAGTATTAGCTGAATTAATGTACTTATTTTCTCCCAGGCACTCTCATCTTTTTCAGGGTCATATAGAATAAGGCAAAGCCAAGGCCACACTCACTCCAAATCTGTATCTTCAACTAGTTTGCTAAAATAAATTTTCCAATAAAAATATATCTTATGCTCCCAGCTGCCTCTCATCACTCCAGTCATTTGGTCTCATTGATTGTTTCAAACAGACCATAATTCTTTGTCTGTTGTTTTGTATATCCCATATTTATCTTCCGATTGAACTAGAGCATGTTTTTAAACAGGCATTAACTCTTTGTATCAGGAGAGAAAAAAATGTAGAAATCAGTACATCTGTGGGGAAGTCCTTTTGTGGCTGTCTTACTTCAAAAATGCGTTCCTCATTTCTAGCTTAACTGCAGTGTTTATTAATATTTAGACATTGAACTCTTTTCCACTTTTTGGATGGATGAAGACAGCCTTTCATGTTGAAATCCACCTGAAGATAGATTGAAATCCATCTGAATATAAATCTGGGATATAAGGGGAGGTTACTTGCAGACTATAATTCATTTATTTTATAAATTAACCAACCTGAGGAGTTTTTTGTGAAGTTTTTATGTATTACAGATTTTGTACACCTTCTGGTTTTTTAAGAAACTTTCCAACACTGAGGTATATGCCTTAGGCTTGAACACAGTATTCTAGTAACGGTGTCAATAATATCATACAGATGTAATATGATATCTATTGTCTGTTTTATTTGTCTTCACCTTATATAGTCAAGAGCTACATTATTCTTAATCATTGCATTACACTGGGAGCTCATGTTCGGTTAGTTACTCACCAGACCAAAAAGGCTTTCACAGATATTGTGTCATGTGAGTGTGACCTACTTTTTGTGATCCTAGATATACAATCTTGTATATGTCATCATTAAAATGCATCATGTTTAAAAATGAATTCAGATTATGGAGTGAATCTGTGTTGTCTATATATTATTAATAACCTAAGTTAATAATTATGTCATATGGAAACTTCATTAAAAGTGATTTTATTATTTGTTTCTAGATTACCAGTACACAAACTAAATAACACTAAGTCAAGAACAGACAGCACTGAACTCATTAAATTCCATTATGATTTTCCATTTATTATTATTAAAATTAGTTTTGGAGATGGTAGAGTTATCAAGATTTTATATTTTTTTCCAATCTGGATAACACAAATGTTTTACATTGATTATTGCTGAATGTCAAATTTTTTGTTAGAAAGTTATATAAGCCAAGTGTCTCACTTTTGACATTGTCTTTGCCAATCAGATTTGTAATCACCTCAAAAGAAAATGTCAGATTTGCCTTGTATATGTGTACAAAAATTGTTTTCATGCATTTAGTAATTCAGTTTGCTGCCATAATTGCCATTGTTGCTTTTGTCAAGAAGAGGCAGACATGTCAAGGTGAAGGCCCTCTTGGGCTAGACTCGACAAACAAAGAGTCAACCAGTGAGTGAAGTCTGAAAGGAATTATGTGACACAATTGTAATAATTCTCTTTAATTAGACTCAATCTTAAGCAGTTATCCACCCCGTTACACAACACATATCTGTTCTTCTAAACTCACATCACTGCGTAATTCTGATATCATGTATCCTTTTAAGATTTATTTGCAAATTATTCAAGAGAACAGCATTCAGAATTACAAAACTACAATATAATGAATTGATCCTTTAAAAACATATGTATCTATGAAATCTTAACATTCCTGTTCAATGTCTACAGTAACATTATTTGTACAAAAAAATAGTTAAAGGTAAGGCACGGTGTATAAAAACATTCTGTGTTCCCTTGAATTAAGCTGAAACCTTTTGATGTGCTTGAGAGGTTGTTGTTTGTGTACTGTGTCCTTCAACCTAGAATAACACCAAAAGTAATAGAATGAAAAATGACAACAATTAAGAAGAAGCTGAACCTGCAAATTTGTTTTTTATGGATTTTCATTCTCTGTGTTGCAAATGTTAAGATTTAAAATATAGAATAATTCAGACTTCTGTTGTTCACAATTCTCTCTTCAAGGTTAATTAATTCTGAAATTAATGTAATGAAAATCCATAGCAATGTATTTGCTTTTATCTCCAGTCTTTTATAAATTTTACTAAAAATGGTTAAGTATTTACCTGTGCTTTTGCATGTCCAGACAGACCCATGTATGGAAACTCATGAGAGTAGTGAATGACCCCAGGCTAGTCGTTTTGTTTGCCTCTGTTAACTTGGCAATAAATTTCAGAATGGTACCACCGCTTGTGCCACTCAGAAGAAGCAGAGAGGCTGGTGACAGCTATAATATTCCCTGTGATATCAGAGCTTAGGGGGACATGATCAACAGAAAACACAAATGTGTCTATCGGTAGTACCTACCTTTCTTTATGAGAAAATACTTCAGTGAACTGTGCCAGTCCATCTGTCCTCAGCATGTACTGGTGCCTGGGATTCATTTTCATCTGAAATTTTTGCTGTATTTCATGTGGTTCCTCTTGGCCTCTTTCCTCCAGCCTGCCTGGATCCCTTTTAATGGCAGCCCTGACCTCCAGCATGTTTGCTGTTTTCCCCAGTTTGAAGTCATCTGCAAACTTGACAAGAGTCTTGACTTAGCTGACAAGGTCTTGATGTTGGGCTGTACTTTGTACACCTTTTCCCACTTGTGTCAAGTCCATTCACCCTAGGTGAAAATATACTTCCCCTCTCACCAACAAAAAAAGCAAATCACAGTTTTAATGTTACTGGAAAACTAATTCCTTTGTTGTTTTATAACATACTCTCAATGGAAGATACCATTTTTCTTTACTTCCTCAAGTCATTTTATTAGCTTTCACATTTGTACAATACTCAGCCTTGTTTAATAATGCCTGTCAATTTTTTTTATCCCTACAAAAATTCTGTGACTGTCATGGTAACTCTGAAAAATAAAAAAAAAAAAAGGAGGGAGGAGAAAAAACAGATTGTGAGTATTTCTTGGCCATTAGAAATAAAATAATGAGAAAATACTGAAGTTTATTTGTTGCTCTGTAAGGCAGGATACAAAGAAAGATACTTGAAAATAATAATTAAAAAAATGTTTTCTGTTTGTTAGAAATGACATCAAATCTTCTTTCTCACTTCAGTCCTCCTAGCCTCAGACATTCCTGACAAAATAAAAAAAAATTAATTCAACCTTCGTGTTTTAATAGCAGTAAACCCTTTCATTAACATTATAGGTTTTGAGAGCTCTTTAATTATGGAGTTTACACACCTTCCTTATCATCTTGTCATCACAAGGGTGAGATTATCCACCTTTCTAAAATAAAATTTCATGACTTGGAGGAAGCAAGGTAATTTCCTAGTAACAAATAACATTTAAAAAAAGCACTTCATAACAGTTCAGAAGATTTTAACTATCCTAAAAGCCCATTGATTTTACTAAAGATTCTTTTCTCAGAATTGAGCAAATTGCCCCATATGACCTAGTTCAACCTTGTCAGTGTGAAAGTGAGTGGTAGGATCAGGCCATAAAATAAAATAAAAAAGAATTGCTTCTCTTCCATCTGAGGAAAGATTTTTATTTTAAAGGAATCAACTTGGAGTAGTGTGTTTAACACACTTGCAGCCATACCATTTTATTTTATATTGCCTAAGTCTTCCCATCTCCAAAAACCTCTTGGAAATGGACAGGTAAAAAATTTATGCAACTGCTAATTAATGGTACTATTTTGTGACTGTTGAATAAAGTCTCCAGGAGTCACATTCAGTGTATTTGGAATATGCTTTCATTTTGAGATAAAAGAAACTGTAGGGAGACCATCCTAAATACATAGAAACTTGAGCTGTAATGGTCTGAGTGATCCTTAGTTGCAATGAGAAACATCTACTAGTGTAGGCCCAGACTGTGAGGCTAGAGTTTTGAGTTAGGCATTTACATGTCTACTTTGCCAAATATTGGGAAGGTGTTTTCATGCTCATTTGCAGCATCGAACTGCAGATATTTAATTAGTTATACTTTGGATGTTGCTTCCTGCTGAACCCATGAGATTTCAGTCTTGATGTGACAAAGGTGTTCACTGGTATGACTGAATTTGAGAAGTGAATTAGTCTCTTGGAATTCAGTATTTCTGACTTCTTGTGATAAATTTGTATAAAGATTTGGGCAAAGGATTCAGCTCTTTCAAAATTGGGGTATATATACTTCACATAGAAGAAATCTCATCTTCATGCTTTTTGTACTCCACCTGAGGGAGGAATCTTGTGGAAAATGTGAGATTTGATAACATAACTGAATAGCTTAACATGATGAACATGTAAAATGGGCACAATTAAATGTCAGGATTATTTTGATTTTGCATTGTAATTCGTGTTCTGGAATTCTTGAGCTTGTGATTTTAATACCATTGGTTTTAGATGGGGCTTTATGGCATACAATATATCAAAATCTAAATTCCTCTGCCCAGTGGTTGTTCTGTATCTCAAATAACTACTTTTTAATAGAAATTATAAGACATGGATATAATGTGAAGTGCATAACAGCATAAGAATGACATTATAAAAGAGCCTTCTACAGAAAACCTTGAATCTAATGATCCCTAACTGATATAGTTTAAATGAAACAGTAGGATAAACAAAAGTGTGTCTGTAACTAAGTATTTTCATTTTGAAAGGGCAAAGTTTGAGAAATCACAAGAACCAATTAGAGACAGTGACTGGATTGAAAGTTTAAGGACTTTAATATAGAAGAGCCATGCATATTAATTCAGAAGAGGAAACTCTGGAATTTGCAGGCTAAGCAAAGAAGAAAAGGTTTCATACAACATCCCAGGAGTCAACTAAAACCACCTTCAAAATTGTAGTGGATATTAAAGGAGATATTGTTAAAAAGAAAATAAAGGATTGATTTTATTTGGTGATAGAAAGAGTAGAGGTAGAATAATAAGGTAAAGGTAAAGCCTTGCAAAAGATGTTTAAATACATTAAACAGTATATTTATCCAGATTTATAAAAAGAGAAGACAAAGTAAATCTCATGATAGAAAGACAGAGGTAACAATGGACGGCAAGATTTTGTTAGTGTAGCTCTAGAAAAACATGCATGTTGTGCTTTGATTTTCAGTACAGCTGATGATTTAGAACACCAAATGTTGGGTCCCAGTCTTCCTGTGGACCAGCCCTGTGACCTGTGCAGAGTTACATGCTGCAGGGCCTCTTCTTGCCACATAATCTGGCATGTATAAAACATAATAGAGGTAAGAATTCCTGTGCAGAAAAAAAAATTCAGAGAAAAATAAAATAATGGTATTATCTTCAGATATATTTAAAATTTCTGTATCATAGGAAGAATCTGCAGAAATGAAGCAAAGATGGATTTTATCTGTTTTATTTGCTGTAACCCTTACATTTATTGGTATTTTTATTTGAACTTGTATTGATTTTACCATTTTACACTTATTAGCATTTATCAATGAAAAGTGGATTTTAAGTAAAGTATAGATATTTTAGAAATCCATTTTATTTTACTTTAGAAAAAAGCTTACAATGAAATTAGCTGGATCTTAGCCCAGGTGACTGAAAACTGTTTAGTTCAAGAAAGACAAGTATTCTATGCATTTATTCATAGATTATTACTTTGATAGAAAATAATATTCTGATGTAAATTTATTGTTCTGTACAGAAGAGGACAAGTTTTCTCCTTATGGAGGACTTCTGCATGAGGTTTACCAGGTGAATATAGTTTTGCTTAGCCTGCTGCCAATATATAAAAGATTCACATATGTTGCATTAGAAAAAACAGTCAGGGGGCTGTAATCATTGTGTCATACATTTAGACACCACATCACAGAAGCAGCATATGTACTTCACTAAGGGCTTATTCCAGACTGTGCTAGAGCCTGGATTTGTCCCCAGAACTACCCACATAAGGAAGCTTAATTCAGTTTTCCTTGGTCCTCTGTCCTCAGTTTTACTGAAAATTTGTATTTGCATATAATCACTTTTCTCACTAATGTAATTGGATAAGATTTTCCAGTCTGAACAAAATATTTACACTAATGGATGTAGTGTGTATTAGTAAGAAAAAAATAAGCTATGCATTGTATCCACTTCTTGTCGTTGTCAACATTATCCCTGATCTGGAAGTTTCTGTGCTGGATAGTTTCAAACCTGCTATGCCAATTCATAGAATCATAGAATTGTCAGGGTTGGAAGGGACCTTAAAGATCATCTAGTTCCAACCCCCCTGCCAATGGCAGGGACACTCTCACTAGAGCAGGTTGCTCAGAGCCCCATCCAGCCTGGTCCTAAAAAATCTCCAAGGATGGGGCTTCCACCACCTCTCTGGGCAACCTGTTCCAGTGTCTCACCACCCTCGTGGTGAAGAAATTCTTCCTAAATGTCTAACATGAATCGACCCCTCTCTAGTTTTAATCCATTCCCTCCAGTCCTATCACTGCCCGACAGCCTAAAAAGTCCCTCCCCAGCTTTCTTGTAGGCCCCCTTAAGATATTGAAAGGCCACAAGAAGATCTCCTTGGAGCCTTCTCTTCCCCAGACTGAACAATCCCAACTCTTTTCAGTCTGTCCTCATAGCAGAGGTGCTCCAGCCCACTGATCATCCTTATGGCCCTTCTCTGGACATGTTCCAGCACATCCATGTCCTTCTTGTAATAGGGGCTCCAGAACTGGATGCAGTACTCCAGGTGAGCCCCTGGGCAGCAGGAGCTTCTTGGAGTCGGGTTGCTTGGGAATGCAGCCCAAAGCGGGTGGTAAACTCCATCTAAGGCTAAATTCTAAATAGAATTTTTAAGAACCTTACCAGTAACATTTTCCAGATTATTCAGAAACATTCAGTAATATTTCTGATTTGTACTTCTTCACACCTTGAAAAGTCTTTTCAGCATTCTTCACATACATAACATTAGACAATCAGAATTACCAGGGGACTTACACCTGATGCTCTTCAAAGTCTCTGTGTATTGAGAAGTGGAGTATATTAGCCCACATGGGATTTATTCCCAATATAAAAGTAATGAATGTAATACAGGAACTGGGTGTATGGAGACATACTTGTGGAGATAATATCATGGGAGCCGGAAAAGAAGCTAGGGCTTTACTGTTTCACAAAGTACTTCTGTGTACCTTAGAGATTCTTCATTTCAGGTATTTTCTACACTGTGGAAAAAGTTATTTTCTCTATTTTCTTATTTCTTTCCCAACTCTCCATTTCATGCACTAAATATACATTTCAGACATTAGTTTCTAGAGCTCAAAACCCCATATGAACCAAGAAAGTAATGTTTCTCTTGTTCACACCAAGGGATTGTTGTTATTCAGCTCAAATAAGATCAGGATTTTACCTCAGATATTTATGGCAAAACTGCAGACATCAAGGCCTGTTGAATTTAGTGAAAAATGACATTATATACAATGTGAATATCTATCCAAGGAAGAGTGATATTAATTTACTCTTCTGTTTAATACAGATGTCCATTTTTCCACTGCTCACTTCTTGTTTTCTTCATAGTGACTGGAAATAAATATTTCAAAGGCACAAATCATCTCTTCCTAAAGAAGACACTGAAAATAAGTCAGCTGAACAATGCTGAATGTGTATTCCTTTCCCTGACTCCAAAGGAAGTCTCAGGTATAGATGTGCAAATGTCTGTAACTGTAGATCTTTGGTCCGATTACTTACACTTGAAGATTTCTGAGTTCCTTATAATAACCATAGAGATGAAGTGGGGGGCAGTTTGTTAGGCAAAGATATACCATCTCCTCAGCGTCAGTTCAGTGCCCAGTACTAAAGCAATTAGCTCTACAAAAATCAGATCCTGTAGAGCATATAGAAGATAGACATTTAAACATGTTTCATTATCTTGCTTACTTACAGTGCTGCAGGAGGCAATGGGACTTTCCATGTGTATCTTCTTGAAAGTTCAAATCCAACTGTTGTCTCTAGTTTTGGGAAAACCTATTTAATGTCAGATTTTTTTTTAATCAGAAAAAAAGTTGTGGGTGACATTTTCAGCCAGGAGTTCTACTCCTTTTATGCATACCTACTTACTGTCAGAAAAATATTGACATGTTTGCAAATGTCTTTTTGAAGAGTACTTTTTTCTATAAATAACCCTATTGAAGTCATGAGGGTACTAAACCACTGTCTATCACAAAATCAGAGACGAATAGTCTGAAAGGGACCTCAGGAGGTCATCTATGCTTTTGCCCACAGGCAAAATCAACTGCACCTGTCAACTCTGATAGATGTTTACTTAACTTGTCCTTAGAGATTTCCAATGACTGAAACTCCAAAAGCTCTTCAAGCAATCTATTCCAGTGTGTCATGATCCATGTCATTAGAAAATTTTACTTAATATCTATCTTAAATCATCCTGGCTGTAATTCAAGCCCATTAATTCTTTTTCCATCCTCTCTAGGCACATAGAACTGACTATTTCTTTCTTCATCAGCATCATTTTACATACCTCTTACAGATCATAAGAATTCCATCTTCTTTTTTCTGTTTTTCATGAAGCATTCCTAGTAGTATACTTTTTCAGTCTGACCTTCCTGAGGTCTTTTCAGACATCCTTAAGTTTCAGAGATGGCCTTGTCAAAACTGAATAAACACATTTCTGTTAGATAAACATAATTTATATTAAGGATACCTGAGAAAATGAAAATTTTTAGCAAGTTTTAAAATGGAGGGAGCGTGTGATCATGAGATTGCAAGTGATGTCCATTAGCTGCCATGCAGACTAGATGATAAACATAGAAGTCTGATAATTCTCTCTTTTATCCTAGCATCTGAATGATGCAAGTATCCGAGGGGAAGAGTTGTCAGGCAGAATGTGCTGTAAAAAAAGTTGTAATATAGCTATTTATTTAAAGCTTGCAAGTATATACCCCGTTAAAAAGTTTTAAAATGTCAAAAAATTAATAATCTCTTGTGGCAGTAGGACATAAATTTTACACACTTTAGGAAGTTTTATACCAAAGCATATTGCTTTGACAAAAACTAGAGTCAGAAAATGCCTTAGTTACTCTACTCCCAACTTTGGCATCTAGAACATTTTGTTTTCTTGAGACACATTAATCATTGGTAGTATCACTAGTCCTATACAGGCCTATATTCTTGACAGCAGAATTTCACAAAATTCCCTTTCTTCTAAGATTTCCAAAGTTTGGTTGCCTTAATACTAGGAAGTTTCTTAAAGCAGTAGTTTTTAAATTTATCTTATTTGAGAGCTGCTTAGGCCAGCATACTTGTATCTCAAATGTCAGATATTCAAGACAATCACTTAACATCTGCTATTGAATTTTCTCTACAAATGAATTAAGTTTTCCTGTAGCCAACAGAGAAATCATGGAGTTTTTAGTGCTACAGTTAAGTGATGAGGACATTTCTTTAGGGTTCAGGAGAGATAGGTGAAACTTTCTGCTGCAATTAATAGTTCATAATTTATACAAAATATCACACATCCAGGAGAAAATAAGGAGACCATTTAGTAGATTAGTGACTGGTCTTTCAGTATTTAAACAATCTGGATTCAAGTCTTTGCCTCCAACATGGCAGAAGAGTAGTTTTAAAACAGTTTTCTCACCTTCAAGCACCACTGTGAGGCTGAGTTGCAACAACTGAGTTTTAGGCACCTCATGCACAAAGTCCAGATAGAGTTACCTACCACAATATGAAGTTCAGAGATGTAGAAAGATATCTGAGCTCACCAGTAACCAATGCTGAACACAATATGTTTTACATGTCAGGAATTTTGATAACTAACATCAAAACCCACTTTCCTTCCTTCCCAAAAAAAGGTTAGTATCATACAGCAGAAATCACCTTTTCTCCCGTGTAAGGCTTTTCTGTACAAAAGCATCTATGATTTTGAGGCTGAAGAAATAACACGGTCATCAAGTCTCTGAACTGGGCATTTAATAGGAAAGTCTTCCATTCAGAACAATATACATATTGAGGAGAGCAGATGAGAATGTAAGGGTGCCATTTTCTAGAAGTAATGTCCTAATAACAGGCTAAGTTATTTTGTTCTAGCTCTGTGTCAAGTGGAAAACTGATGTCTTCTTTGGGAAGTGGTGCATTTTCTGTGAGAGACATGGATACTTCCTGTCCCACAACAGTTCAGACCATGTGATATTCCTTGCTCTCCGACAAGAAAGGTGCAATGGATGTACCAGAATATACATCTGAGCCCATTAGCCAAGCTGGTGGTGCCTCTGTGAAAACATATTTAAGGAGGACCAAAACACTGCACAGCAGTCAGCACTGAGGAGAAAAAAAACATGAGAAATAACCCTGCAAACAGCAAAGTCAGAGAAGAAGAAGGGGAAACAGGAGCTCCAGGAATTGGAACAGATTCCCCTGCAGACTGTGTAAGAGACTATGCTGGAGTAGATATTCACACTGCAGCCCATGACGGAACCAATTCTGGGTTTACTCTGAAGGACTGCAGCCTGTGGAGACGACCTGTGCTGGAACAGGGGAAAAGTGTGAGGTGGAAGGAGCATCAGAAAGCACCACAATCAGAAATGGACTGACCACAGTCCCCCATTCCCCATCCCCCCTACACCACTTTGTGAGGGAGGAGGTCAAGGGGTCAGAAATGAGGGAATGATGTTGAGTCTGGGGCGAAAAGTTGGCTAGAAGGAAGATAATTTCATTTTTGCCTTTGCTTCTTATCATCCACTTCAACTTTTAATTTAGAAAAAAATAAATTAATTTTCGTCAAGTCTGCTTTGCTTGTGACACTAATTGATAAGTGATCTCCATGTCTTTATCTCCACCCACAGCTTTTTTCATCTCGTTTACTTCCCTGTCCTGTCAAGGAACAGTAGTAGGAGAGCAGCTGGGTAAGTGTCTGACAGCTACTGAAGGTCAACCCACCATATTCCCATTACAGGATAATAATTTTTTTTTTCCTACTTTTAAAATATATCTTACATATTTAATGTAAAGAATGAGAACAAGAAAGTCGATTAACAAGTCCTTTCCTATCCTATATTTATACCTCAAACTTTTTTGCACAAAAAATTGCAAATTAGTATTCAAAAACTAGAATTTCTGACTTTTCTATGCAGAACACAAAAATGTGAAACCACCATCTACAACTGAAAAACTTAAGATCTTCAATGATTACATCTGCAAGAAGCTAAGCAAAAATGCTACTTCTTTTTGCCTGAGAAAAATCACTCCTTACTAAAAAATATATTAAAAATCCAGCCCACAATCATTATGGTTCCATTTCTGATGAATTATGTTAATTCAAGTGTAAACCAAGATGTCATTCCATCCTAGTAGGAAACTGAAAATATTCAAAACAGCATGAGTTTTATATTTTTATTTTATTGCTTTATTTTAGCAAGAAATTATAGAAGTTTAAATCCAGAAAGAAATTTGTTCATAATCATAGAATCATTCAGTATCACAGAATGGTAGGGGTTGGAAAGGGACCTCCAGAGATCATCTAATCCAAGCCCCCTGACAGAGCAGGTTCACCTAAAGCAGATCGCACAGGATTTCATCCAGATGGGTTCTGAATGTCTCCAGAGACAGAGATAATATTAATGGTATCTTTAAAAAAAAAAAAGCAGTCAGCCTTCATTCATATCTTTCAATATGACTTAAGAGTCTAAAATGATACTTTAAATATGAAATTAATTTTAAGCATCTTATCCTAGAGGTATACTGAGTTTCCATACAACAAACAGGGAATTGGGTTACACTGCTGCATAATTCATACTTCTTAATTAGCATGGATGGATTTTATTAATTAATGTGTGCATTCATGGGCTCCTGGCTTTACTTTGGTGTGATAGTGTTGAAAAAGGTAAAAGATTTACAGTGAAAAAGAAATGGAACTAAGGTTCTTTATTGTAAGCTAGTTAAGGCAAGCTGATTTATATGAAGAGCTAGGAACTGCAATTTACAAATGGTATTGATTAAAGTAAAAAGTCTAGCAGATGGGACAGTAGAATAAGCCATTTTATCAAGAAATGGATGATGAAACATATCTGTGACATAATTTTGTCTAAATCCCAGCATCAGTGTAATAAATTGTGTTCCAAAAACTCCAAAGAATGGCTAGGCTGCTCTGTTAGTTTTATGGTGGTGACACAGTCATGACTTCATAAAACCATAGTATGGTTTGGATTGGAAGGGACCTTTAAAGATCATGTAATCCAACTGTTGCCCTGACATAGGGACATTTTTCAAGAGATTGGGTTGCTCAAAGCCCCATGCAACCTGACTTTGAACACTTCCGAAGATGGAGCCTCCACAAATTCTCTTAGAAATTTGTTCCTGTGTCTTACCACCCTCATCATAATTTCTTTTTCTTTATATCTAGTCCAATCTAAACCTACCCTCTTTCAGTTTAAAACCATTGGCCCTTGCCCTGTTACTACGCACCCTAGTAACAAGTCTCTATCTTTCTTGTAATCCCCTTTCCTGTATTGAAAGGTTGAATAAGAACCTTCTCTTCTCCAGGTGGAACCACCCCAACTTTGTCAGTCTTTCTTTAGAGAAAAGGTGTTCTAGCCCTCTGTTAATTTTTGTGGCCCTCCTCTGGATCCACTGTAACAGGTCTGTTGTTCTGGGGATCCCAGAGCTGGATGCAGTATTCCAGGTGGTTTCTTGCCAGAGTGGAGCAGAGGGGCAGAATCATCTCCCTTGACCTGCTGGACATGCTACTTTTGATGCAGTCCAGGATACAGTTTGCTTTCTGGGCTGCATCACACATTGCCAGCTTATGGTAAGTTGACCTTCGCTGAATGCCGGGTGCCCAGCAAGCCACTCCCTTACTCCCCTCTTCATCTGGGCAGGGGAGACAAAATGTAATGAAAGGCTTGTGGGTTGAGATAAGAACAGGGATATCCTTCAACTAGTTAGTGTCACAGGCAAAACATACTCAACCTTAGGAAATTAATGTAATTTATTGCCAATCAAAGGTCAGAATAGGATTTTGAGAAATAAAAATAAATTTTAAAACACCTTCCCCCCACCCCCCCTTCACTCTCATTTCTCTACTTTCTCCCCCTCAGTGGCACGGGGGATGGGGAGTAGGCGTTTAAGTCAGTTCATCACAGATCTCTGCCACTCCTTCCTCCTCGTTCTCTTCCCCAGCTTCAGTGTGGTGTCCCTCCCACAGAACAGAGTCCTTCACAAACCACTCCAGAAGGGATCCTTTCCACAGATCATAGGTCCTGCCAGGAATCTGCTCCAGTGAAGGCTTCCCATGTGGTCACAGCCACCTTCAGACATCGACCAGCTCTGGTGTGGGCTCATTCATGGGCTGCAGGTGCATATTTACTCCACTGTGGATCTACATGGGTCTTCAGGGGGACAGCCTGCTTCACAATGGTCTTCACCATGGGCTGCAGGGAAATCTCTGCTCCAGCACCTGGAGCACCTCCTCCCCCTACTTCTTAACTGACCTCGGTGTCTGCAGAGTTGTTTCTTTCCAATGCCACTCTTTTTTCCACTGCAAGTTTTCCAGCAGTTAAATGTTTGCCCCCCTTCTTAAATACATTATCACAGAGGTGCTACGATAGTCACTGATGGGCTTGGCCTTGGCCAGTGGCAGGTTCATCTTGAAGCCAGCTGGCATTGGCTCTGTTGGATATGGGTGAAGCTTCCAGGATCTTCTCACAGAAGCCACCCCTACATCTTCCCCACTACCAAAACATTGCCACACAAACCCAATATCCAGCTCTTGTTTATTTTTTTTGTCCACTGTTATCCCCATCTCCTTCTCTGCAAAGCTGCTCTCAATCCATTCCTCACACAGTCTGTTCTGATGCTGGTGATTTCCCTGAAGCAGGTGCAGGAACTTGCACTTGGCTGTGTTGATCTTCTTGAGGTTTATATTGGCCTACTTCTAAAGCCTGTCAAGGTCCTTTTGGATGGCATCCCTTCCCTTAAGCATATCAACTTCACCACTCATTGTGGTGTCATCCATCACTTGATGAAAATATGTTTGGTATAGCCTTGATTGAACCTTCTTTTTTATTTTCCATTAGACTGCAGATGCAGTTTGAGACGTTATACTTACTGAAGTGGAAGTTTAGGCTTGAAATGAGTGCATATATGGATTTGGTGTTGGTTTCAATGCCTTTTTTGGTTTGCTGCAGTACTGTATAGCTTTTGCCTGACTATCCAAGAAAAGCATCAAAGAGCATGCTAAGTGTGCTGAAGGTTAAATTATATAACAAATAATAGTGACATTCTTAATGAAAGCTTTATGGCAGGATTTTTGGCTTTTATCATAGAAGAAAAAGCTTTGCTTTTTTGGAATCACTCCAAGCAATCAGAATGTTCTCTTGGGTAATTCATTCTGCAACAGATTATGCCTTCATCCTATATACTTCAGAAAGCCATGTTTTACCTCAAGCACACATCATGGTTGTCTGCTATGTTCTGATCTAACGGCACTTTCATAGGCTCCACTGAGACTCCACTAGCTTCTCTCTATTTCAAGTCCATAAAGTAGATTTAGACCAGATCCTGTAAATTCAAGTGTTGTACAAATACAGTGGTTGTCTCATGACTTCTATTCTGATGCTCTCAGTACAGTGTAATTTAGTAATCTGATCTCAGCCAACCATTATGTTTTTATGTAGTTAGAGTCCCAGGCTGGGAGTTAGTAACCTCATCCTCTGTTCCCAGGTATGCTTCAGATTTACTGTGCAACCATAATCAAATCTGATGTTCTCTCTGTGCTTTGGATTACTGTTTGCACAAGGACAATAATATTTTTCTTTATTTTACCTGGAAAGCCCTTCTGAGGAATGTGCATGAAAACTATTAATCTGTTGATTACTTACCTTATTACCTGGAGTGTCAAAGACAGCATTGCTAATGCAGCCATCAATTACATTAAGACTCCATGACTTTGAAATGGGCTTCTGCAATATTTAGGAATGTCAATGGATTTTGCTTTCAGAAGGACTCGGTATCTTCTAGTGGAAACAATGTTATATGTAATGGCTATCATAGCCACATCATGAGTTTCAAACCAATACAAAGCATTGGAATTAAAGGTTTTGCATTTTAAACTTCAGGTTTTCTGGTCTTATTATTCATATCCATCAGTGCTTTCTGCATGTCAAGGGAAATTTCCTGTCAAATGGGAAAGAAAAGTTTTTGATGTGGCATGGTCCTTTATTCTTTTAATACAGCCAACATCTAGCTTTCTAGTTTCATATATTTCAACATAAAATAATGATGTAAGAATTGCCTAATATAGTTATGCTTTTGTTCTGTAAATTTTGTCATGGGTACAGTAATACTTGATCTTTTTGTGTTTCTTTCAGAGTACTTCACCACATGCTTTTTCCAGCTATTTTATGCCATATTTTATGTTCCTTTCCAGACAGCTTAATAGATCTACTCATAAAAATCTTTTAAAACTATGCATAGTGCCTATATTCTGAACTTGTATTTTTCCTTTTGTCAATCTTTCCTCAAACTTACATTGTGCAAAGAAGCTGCGTATCATGGTTAAATACTCAAACACCCTTTCTAAACACCTTTTGCATGCATTTATAATGTTTTTCACTTGTTTCCTCTGGCATTAGTATCCCTTCTGTTTTTCCTGTTGTATACATAATTGTTTGTTCTGTTATTGAAATATTCATTAAAAGTCAGCATCTGCAATGCCATTTAAGATTCTGCAAATTTTCCCTATGCTGCAAATTCAGAATAACAATATTGCTTCTTCCACAATGCTTTGGAGTAAAGCCAGACTGGTGAATGGTGATCACTGGCATTTTATTTTACAGTTCAGACAACTGCATTTTCTACAGAAGCACACTTGAGCCTAAAATCAATTTATGAATATGTGTTGGTGCTACCCAGTATGGGGTTTTTTCTTCATTACTTTTGTTATTTTGACATTCTGTGCACTCGACAGATTTATGAAATTACATGGTTCTCATTGTTTGGTACCTTTTGTCCTTTATCCTAATAAGAAAGTATATTGAGATACTCTGAGTTATTGTGGTCATGATAATATTTAGTAGATGGTTGGATTTGATGATCTTGAAGGTTGTTCCCAACCTTAATGATTCTATGATTAAATAGAGTTTATCTTCCATGTGCAGAGAAGGACACATGCTGTGCAACAAATCCTGCATCTCTTGCAGTGATCTTTGGGAAAATGCCAGCATGGGAGCTGAGATGATGAGAGCCGGACTTTCAGATATTGTGCACGTACAATATGTTTAACAACAACCCTCAGCCTCTCCTTTGAGGCCATGGGTGCAATTGGCCTTGGATGCTCCTGGAGCCTGTGGAAAGGCCTGGAAAGTGTCTTATATGGTGAATCTACCTGGACATTTGGAACTACTATGGTTGGTACAGTGTTCTCTGGTAAGGCAGAAAGGACATACAAAAAGGTTGTTTTCTCTTTGACATCCTCACATTTAAATTCTTCCAGTTATGATGTGGTCTTCGATTCATAATTCAATCAGAGCCAGAAGACTACAAACAACAAAGGTTGTTGTAGAATCCTTAAAAAACATGTTTTTTGAAATTTTTGTAATAGGTAAGAAGTTAGATAAAGCATGATTGTCATGCCCTTCATAGGATAAATGGGGCAAATTCTACAGTGCCATATGCAGTGCAGACTATCAGAATTTAAGGGCTGTTCCTACATCACTGCACACAATTCTTTATGGTTCAAGTGAAGGAAGAAGGGATGCAGCAAGAGCTGGAAGTCTCTCATTTAATGGATCAGAGATATTCTGAACAAGGGAACTAGATTCCTAATGATGTAGTGAACATATGGTATTTGAGGAAAAGTTTTGTCATCCTACTCCAGTTAGCTGAACTGAGTGATGAAAATATAATGTACTCCTAAGTGCTGAACAAGTTTTATCAAAAGGTCAGGCTGAATTATTAAAAGAAATCCTGAATCTATTTGGTATCAAATCACCCGTATAAAGGATCTGTGACTGTATCTCATACAGTTACTATGAAAATCTGGTCTCAAAAATAAATCACAGAATAAAAAAATTTCCTAGATTGGAAGATCTTTAAGATTAACCTAACAATAAGATGAAGTAATGTTCAAAGTTATGTCTGTAACTCTTAAAATTAAAAAATGAAAAGACACAGCAATAATGGAAGAAATAATAATCCATCATGTATTCTTCAATATGAAAGTCATGTATTCTCCTTTGCTGTAAAGTGATTTATGGGCTATTATATTGTCTTCTGCATTTCATTAAGGTACTTTTACAGCAGTCTCTGAAATCTACATGACAGAGAGTTCTGACCTTTTGATGGATATTGTTTTGCCTGTAAAGCAAGCTGACGGTCAACCTTACCCCCAGTGGACAAATGGCCATAATGGGAAGCCTAGCAGTGCTCAGAAAATCTGTGCCAAATCCTCAACCGGAGCAAATCATTATAGGCTCAGCAAGTCACTATGCAACAGCTGAAATCTAGCCTCAGTAAAGTCAATGATGAAATTCATACAGTTGTCAGTGGAACCAGGATTTTATACTTCAGATTCAGCTAAGATGAAGTCAAGGTTATAATATTATTATAAAATAAATTTTAAATTGCTCTGAAATATGCCACTTAGAGAAGACAAGGTGCTTTGATTTGGAAGTCTCCTCTAGCTTCACTGTATTATATCAGGGCTTTTATGCACAGGACTTTGCATTCTTCAATGCAGCATATGCTGTGTATGGCATAGGCTCCAACCTAATATAAAAGGACATCTTAAGCCCTTCTCTTCTCATAACAGCTTGATGCAGGGAGGTGTGAATTTACAGTTATGGGCTGCAATCACACCAAACACATCTTATGGTGATTGTGCAGTGTCTTATCTCTCCAGTTCCTTGGCTGTGATGCATGGGGTTGAGAAAACAGAAAAGACCTTTGGTGTTGCACTTCCTGCTGCATTAGCAAAGTGCTAATGTCCTGGCAGAGGAATGGGAAGTAGGGCAAACCCTCTTTTCTCTCCTGTTCTCCCCCTTTCACTGTATTTTAGGTCTTCTCATGTAATGAAACTTAGCATCTACAATATTTGTTTTTAAATTACACCCTATCTCTTTACCTGCTGTTGAGCCACTTCTCCAAGCAATGTTATGAATTTGTATGTAAACAATAAAAAATGTGAAAGTGGCATGGTGTTGAAGTGCTTGACATTTTAGTGCTTTTTTTCTATATTCCTGTTTTGCTTTCCATAACAAACACTTGCTTTTCCTTCCAAATATCGTTCAGACAAACATCTTGTGTAATGACCTTTATGAGTTATATAAACTGAGCAACATGAAATACATACTCAATTACAGTGACTTTAAGATTTATGTCCTTACAGAACATGATACAGTTGTAGGCCACTTAGAATGAAGGTTTTATATGACTTCTGTATATTAACATAAATCATATCAGGTCATATTTGGTCTGGATTAACACAGCAGTTTTCACTACTATGATACCCACTGCTTAGACAAACCGCGCTCCTCAAAGATGTAATTACTAAAGAGGTGGTTCTTTTCTAATCTTTTCAGGAAGTTTAAATTCACAAATACACTTCATACTTGATTAGGGCCTTAGCTCTGTATAACAAAGAAGCTTCCAGTTACGACGTGGTCTTCAGTTCATAATTCAGTCAGAGCCAGAAGACCACAAACAACAAAGAATGAGACACATTTCTGAGGCAACCATTAAAACAGTCAACAAAGCCACACTTAAGTGGTTATGAATAGAAAAATACATTTTACTGTAAGTACAAGTATCTCACGGGTTTTCAAAATAGATCTATAGGTTCTTCAAGAATATCTCAAGTAAGGAATGAATTTTATTTCATAGAGCTCTCTAATTCATAAAACATTGAAGGCTGACCAAAATCATATTGTCTAAAGACCACATATATTCAGCTGATGCATTAGTCTACTTTTAAGTAAGGATGATATAAAATACTGGACAGTTTTTTTCATTAATAGGTTAAAGTAAGTACATAGACTAAAATTTATCGTCATAAGTATGTTGGAAAAGATGTAAATTATATATGGTGACATCTAATCCAAGAGAAAACAAACTGTATTAAATAGTGGAAATGCTTATCTTGCTAATGTCTTAAATAGAACAGACTATGTAAAAAACAAGCAGTAAGAAGAAATGTCTAATAATTTAATGTGTAAACAATCTTTAATCACTCATTCTGTAGATGTGTGCTGAAATGGGTAGGTTTGCTTTATGGGTGTTTTACCAAGTATTTTCTTCTCAGATTTCATACCACCCCCAAAAAATAAGAAGTAAGTTTTTATTATACTTGTTTATTATTTGGGTAGCTAAGGATTTTAAGTTTGTGAAACCATACATTTCTTGCGATACTAAAGTTAAGTCAGCTAGCAGTGAACAGACTGAGCCCAAAAAGTATCAAAATATCCCATGGGAGAAACAGATGGGTTTCCTATTGTTTCCTTTTCCAAACTTTACAAGTTTTACAAAATAATAAATTTTCCCTCTCTCCCTAATATTAAAGACCAGCATCAGCTTACTTCCACTGAAACTAAATTAATCTTAATTCATATTTCTTCTCTGATTTAAATAGTTCCATAGAACCAAGCCAGTTCCAGAACAGTTGTGACCACAGCTTTGCAACTAAACACAAAACCTGGAAGCTTTTGCATGGAGTGTTTGGGGAAAAAAATAAACAAAAAGTATTTTAAGTCTTTTTGGTACAGTTTCCCTTAGACATTTGAAATAGAAGAGTTCCTATTTTTTTTTATTTATCACTAAAGCATAATTTTGATCTGTATTCATTATGCTTTTTTTTTTTTTCCTTTGTTGTCAATGTATTTAATGTAAAAAAACCTGTGGGATTAGACATTTTCCTTGTTGAAAAATGGATGGCGGTAACTTTATTCATTATAAATGTTCTAACAGTGAGGATATTTTGCAATATTTTGGAGCAGAAAAGAAGGAACAAAAACATAAATATAACAAAGTTGAGTAAAATAACGTAGATATGAATGAATGCACCAATAAAATATCAATAAAAAGGAATATTGATAGCATAAACAATACAAGTTTAGATTTTTTTTGGTCATTG
>JANHGN010010020.1:0-163807 GCA_024605025.1 Megaceryle maxima | reverse complement strand
TTTTTTTTTTTGTCTTTTTTTTTTTTTTTTTAACTTTTTTAATTATCTCAAGTGTTCTAGTTTTCAAAAGGTAGGTTTGATTTCTTTTGATCTCAGATGTTTTGCTTGATTTAAATTGTATATAAGGAAATCCACTATTTCTACTAATACTTACTGAAAATGTTTTTTCCTCTCACAGGATCAGGAGACAAAGTCTTTGCTCTAGCAAGTTTTGAAGTAGAAAAGGCAAAACAATGAAGAGGTGCGTGAGGCTTGGGTCTCTCCAGTTATCAGCAGCATTGGACTTCTGTCGTATTGCATTTGTGTTTTCTATTTTTAACATGCTGGGGGGGGGGGAAAAAAGAAAGGAAAAAAACCAAACCCTACACCTCTTGGGTTCTTAACCAGAAGATGGGAGGTAAACAGCCTTAATTGCACTTTGGAACCCTGATGTCTGTACCACTTAGTAATACAAGCTCTGAGGCTGAACACTAAGTGGTACTCTAAAAACTAAAGCATGGTCTGACTGTGTTTGGAAAGAATCAGCTATTTTGAACTTTTCTGAATGTGTATTTCTCTAACTATTAAAACATAATCTTTTGGCATGTGGTCGTAGCCAGCAGATCTTTTTCCAGGAGCAATCCTAATGAGCGAGTGGATTTTTTTGGGCTGATTACTCACATTGCTCTCAAGTTGTCGTAATTTTTGTGTGGACTCCCTACTAAGTAGTTTGTACTAGGAATGCATTGAAGCTTTGAAAATTTGACATAGTTTATTTGAAATGCCATCTTTCTACAAACTGTTTGCAGAAGAACCCGAATGTGACTGTGTGCTGATGGCTGGCCCTGAGCTGCGTGTTTGCTGTGCCCATGAATGAGCACCATTGTGTCCCAGCCTTGACTGACAAACAATGGAAGCCCTGTGGGGAGGCTTCTGGAGTAATTTAACCTTGTGTACTGAAATGACAGGGATTTGCTAGGAAACGGCAAAGAGAAGCCCTTTTTGTGACCTCTTACTTTAGCTCTGCCTCTGTAAGGACATGCTACCGTTATTTCCCAGTATTTCTGAGATAGCATGAAATAGCTTGTAAGTGGAAACAACTTCTAAAAGGGGGGAAAGCTCTTATTATGTGGTTGGTGCAAGTGCTGCTCACTCTATTTATCAAATGGTGGTGCTGTGTAGAGGGTCTGTGCCTCCACAGAAGTTAGAATCCTGAATAACCTCGGGGTGTAGGAAGATTTAAAACCTCATAGTGTTGAAACTTAGCTCTGAGTGTGGAGAAACTATTTGGGACTCTAGATACATGTTTAACTTCCAAATAAACTCTTCTTTGTAAAATCTATATTGTTTTTAAAGCACTGGCTGCTTCACACTTTAATTCAGTACTTGTTAGCATTTTGTGTGAGCTGCTTTGGAAGCCTGTATTTCACTGAGAGTCTTTTTCAAAAACTCAAACCCAAAAACCATTTTTTGAATTGAATTGCATACCCGTTCCCTTCCTTATTTTACCACTAGCTAGAGAAAAGTGTACAGCTGCTAGCTGGAAAAAAAACCAAAACAAAAGCAAAAATAAAATAAATGCAAAAGAAAAGGAAAGTAACTTCATGCAAAAGAAAGTAACTTCCCTCTATTTCTGTGCAAAAAGAGTTCAAACACTAGCCAGCTTTGGATCCTTTGGACTGCATGTTTTAACAGGGAGTTAGCACTTCCTTTCTTTGCAGAGCTTCAGCCGTGGAGGAAGCATTATGAAATCTCATTGGCAAAAGCAGCATTTGGCTGTGAGTGTGACGTGCTGCTATTATCTGGCACCCCTTGGAGAAAGTGTGGCTTGCCAGTCACAGATACAGTCCGTTCCCCTTCCTGGAAAATGGGGCAGAAGTGTATCAAATGAAGAAAGCTACTATTTTGCTGTTTAATCCACAAATAGTGTCTCTTTCTTTCTTTTTTTAATAAGTGAGAAATTTATTTTTCCTTGAATGAGAGCAAAAGCACACTAACCAAATGCCACAGTGGTTGATGCAAACTCTCCAGCCAGGGACATTAAAAAGAGATTAAATTGAGATCTCTACCTATAGTATTGCTGAGGTGATGGGTGTATCTTCAGGGCAGACAGTTCTTGTGCTGGTTTAGTGATTGGATATGTTTTTTGACAATGTGTTTTATTTAAGTTTGAGGTGTGTTTCTGAACTGATCTGTAAAATGTGCTAAGTGCCATCTCAGTAAAACTGTTGCTGGAAAGAACGATGGTGATAATACTGGAAAAATCAGAAGAATTCCTAGAAAGAAAGTGATCTTGTACTTTGAATTATAAAAAATTAAGAAATGCAGGTACTAAAAGGATGATACTGAATTCTTTTAGAACTAGTAAGTTTATAAACCAATTTTTAAACCCCAGTGTTAGGTAGATCAGTTCCAGTTTATGGTGGCATGGCTGGTTTTGGCAGCAGTGGAGTTGGACCTGCATTTGCCAGAAGTGAAGGTGACCCACTGTTTTGAGGAAGCCTGTGTTTAATGGAGTAGAAAATGTGTTATTATCTGTCATATATATATATATATGTCTTAGACTTTTATAGCTGGACTTGAGCTTCAGTGAGAACTGCCATTAAATTGAGCGAGTGGAGACAGTCTTAAGTTTGGGTTGTCTGTTAATCTCAGTGTCACATATTAGCCACTTAGTCTCTAAGTGGGTAGCACAGACTGTAAGCAGAAAATTAACATGATCAGTCATCATTTAGAGGGCACTTATAGGGCATAAAATACCCTATACATAAGCAAGTTAGTCTAGCTGTAAACTAGGACTGGAGTAGAGTAAACCAGATAATGTGTGGTTTAGAATGTATTTTGCTTTAATAGATATCCTTTTGAAATGTAGTGGTTTAGAAATGAAAGGATACAAAGTACAGACAGCATAATTTATGTCTTTCACTGATGGAATTTTTTTTTCCTTTCTCTTTTTAAGAAGCTCTTATTTAGATGGGGTCTTTTGTCCATTACATTTGCCTGTCTGGGGCAGTATTATGTTCTCTGACAAAGGCTGATTGCAGCTTTATAGCTGAGAGCAGCTTATTAAAAGGCATTATTAGACAGTCTAAAATTATTGAAAACAAAACAGTCCATGGGGACTGTAGCTGCCTTCTTTTCCTTTCTGCTCATTACTGGTGCTAAGTAACTCTTCTCCCCCCCCCCATACCCCCCAACCTGCTTGCAGCATTAGTATGCAAATTAAATCTCTCAGCACTCCCACAGATCTCAGTAAGTTTACAGTATAATGATATGGAAATCTTTTTCCTTGTAGTTTGAGAGGTGTATGTTTCCAGGAGAAACTTCTTTTTATTGATTTGCAAATATTTCAGGATTCTTTAGGTTTCTGTACTGCAGGCAGTTGTAAAATTCCTAATAAACTGATCCTTGACTGAATATCTTTTTCATGTTGTGCTTCTTCTGCTCTTGAAAGGATTTATCATGATTTAGATGGAGAAAGATGAGACTGAGATCAGTGACCAATGTTACTGGAGGATTGAGTGCCATGCCAGACTCCTCCAAGCTGGGAAGGGTTGGAAAGTGTGGCTCTGACCCAGAGGCTGGGTATGTCCTGCAGAATGCCCTGACTACACACGTAATTTAACAAGGAAGCTCTTGCCAATATGAAGCCATGCTGACCCTGGCGAATATTTAAGTATCCTACTTGAAGTGGTTAGATTAATTTCAGAGGCACAGTGATTTAATTGGTGTGGTGTGCTAAGTATTTTGCCAAATAATCCTGGGATGTACCTCCACTAGCATCTCAAATGCTTCTGCAGGGGCTGGAAGAAAGTCGATCATCTATTTACTATTGGTAATCGTTTGCTCACATAAAAACTGGTAACAAAAGAGCAACTCTAAATGAAAACCTGGTTTTGTCATCGCATACAAAGCTTGTGATGTTTGAGTTCCATTGCCAGTTCAGTGTTAGACCCAGGCAGATCACTCATTCTCTACACATCTTCCTCTCCTGGAGTAAAATACAGATGATACTTGAATATCGAGTGCTGTGAAGTTGTTATTGATCATACATTGCTTTGAAGATTAAAAGCGCTTTGTTTTTTGTTTATCATTTTACTTCCGAGATCAGAATTGTAAACTATGGTAGCTTTAAACACATCAGCAAAGTTGCCCAGGGTTCTTTTTGGCCGTATATAACCTCCCTTCTTAAATTTTCTTTCTCTATAGGGTGAATCTAGTGCCTGTACTGATCTAAAAGAAAAAGTGTTGGAGAGAAAATTAAAGCTTCAAATGCTCTGTCTCTCTCTCTTCTGTCTTTGTCTCTGTGAATTATTTCCCTTCTTTGATCTTGAATGGAGAAGTAGTGAGTTAACTTTGTCTTAAAGGAAAAATGTAAGATTTCTTAGAGAGATCCCTTAGTTCATCGTGTTACCTTGCCTGTTAAATTTGTTTTGAGAGAGAATTCTGTATCCATGATACCTTACTGCCCAGGCATTTAAAGCTGTATCATTAGCAGCTGCAATGGTAGGCAAATGAAGTGAAGAAATGAATGATAGGTAAAAACCAGGGTTTTATCCCTGTGAGGGAGAGGGGAAAATTACTGGAGTTAAGGTTGCCCAGGATTTCTGTCCCATAACTTTTAAACATCCAAGCTTCCCACCTCAGTCAAGGGGGAGATGCTGATCTTAAGAGCATCTCAAAAGGTGGCCTAGAGTATCTGACAATATCTGACAGGATGAATAAAACCATTTCAGAATAAGTAATCACTGAAAGAGGAAATACAGGCATAAGGTTAGTGGATATAACTGTGTGAGACATTGCTGTATCCTGCACTGAAATAGCTACTGTAATTTAACACACAAACGTGCTGATGTGCTGATTTAATAGCAGATTTCTTTTTAAAACAAGTTCTAATCATGGATGTCTTTTTATCTTGCTCTCATAATAGTTCCCTGCTTGATAATGTTTAGGATCGTGTTTTCAACATGCCTCCAAAAATGAGTCAATTGCAGAGGTACTGAAAACCATCAGGCAGAACCACCTGCAAATCCTGCGGACAGAAGTGTTAATGTCTGGGTAAATAGCTTTTCTTTTAATTGTCCAGTTAATATCCTTGTAAGGTGGAGAGTGAAAGGAAGTTTTGTAATGTTGTGGTAAAAGAGTGTGCTTTGCAACTTTGTAAATACCAAATGTAACCCAGAAACGCTTCTGGTTTTAAATAAAATACGCAGCTGGGAAGGTTTCTGACCACACAAACTAAGTCTGGATTAACAAAAGAAGGATTGTCATAGCCTTTTTTACACTAAAGGGCTTTTTTGTCCATCCCTCTCAAATATCTCTGCATATTTCATCACTGCCCAGGCTGTAGAAACAGTAAATATTTTAACTAAGGCAACTGGACCATTTATTTATTTTTTTTTTTTTAGTATGGTCTCTCTAATCTGAGCAAGTTGTGCTCACCACTAGTCATGGAAATTTCAAATGACTGTTGTGACCCTACATCATTTATTATAGTGTTCCAAGTATGCAAAGAGTTGATTGGTTGAACTGCACTTAATTTCCAGGTAACATTGTTCTGTTTCTGCATCAGAGCATGATTTTGATGGATTGGAATCATCAGAGAAAGTCTGAAATAGAAGAGATTACCCAAAGAAAAAAAGGTTGCAAACTAAACCAAACTTATTCATTGGGTACAATAATACACATCTTCAAGAGCCACGGAGTATTCACTATTGTTGCATGTGGTTAAATCAGATGGATAATGAAAGCAGGGCTTGTGTGTACAGATGCTGCTGGAAGCCCTTAATGAGAGGGAGATGCCAACAAATACAGAAGGATGTGGAGGGTGGAAGCAGCTGTATGGTGAAGGAATCCTAAATTAATTTCAGAGCTGATTAAGAAATGGAGATCAGAGAAGGAGAGTGAATTGAGATAATTTCTAAGTCAAGCAGGGATTCAAAAAAGGTTTCATGAAGTTTTGGCTTACTGGAATGAATAGCAGCCTCATTAAACAGAAGAGATTAGAAGCTCTTAAAAGAAAAATCCATTTAATCTGTTAGATTTTTATAAAATAATACCCAATCTTGATACAATACTTGTAAAAATGTTAGAAAGACTTAACCTTTAGATAATTAAACTTCCTAACTTTCCCCTGCTGCTGATAAACTGTATTCTTCCCATTTTGTGGTGGGGGCAAGGAGGGTGATAATTGGTGATTTGATCAAGTGCAGTGCTCTTGTATCCTCTGTTTACTTAGTGAAGGTCTGTGCGTTCCCATGAGACCTGAACAATACTCTGCTAAATCTGTTGGGGAGCTAGGAGTCGAGAGGTCTCTTCAGCAGTCAGGGTGTTTTAGGATGATACAAGTGACTACTGTAACGGCAAGATGTCACCTTGCATGATAGCTAAACATCTCGGTAAGCTTGATGCTATCAAACTAAGGTGGGGCAGAAGCTGATTCAGTCTTAGTGTTTTAAGAAAAGAAATGTAAAATTTTTCAAGGTTAAGGGAGCCTTATAGTATCTCTCTGCTAAAACCCTTTCTATATCAATGCAGGATGTTACATTGATTATATATGATGTTATCAGTAAGGAAAAAAAAATGCTATTGCAAAGATGCAAATGATGGCTTAATTATATGCTCCTACTAGTATAAGATGCTTTTAGATCTTTCACTCAGACTCATGTACTGTGCTAATTAACAGTAATCCAACTGAAGGATCCCAGAGCAATGCTTCTGCATATTTTCTTCAGCTTATGCTGGAGCTCTTATGTTCCTTTCTTAAATAATTAATAATCATTACTGCCTGCTGTGCTGTGGGTATGTGCTAGTGATCTCGGATCCCAGCATATTTGCACCATTCCTGTTCCTGTCAGCAGCTTGGTTTTGCTCTTTGCAGAGGCTTTCATGTTAAGACCTTCATTAACTGGCAGTGGGGTATGGATTTCAGTGGCACTGAGCTTTGATGTCATTAAGTAGCAAGCTGTTCAAGGAAGTGCCACCTATTTCATTACTGTGACTATTTTTATGCAATTAAGTTAAATACGGGGTAGAAAAACAGATGTGTTTTACTGAATAACAGTACACAAAGCATTTTATCTTTGGGAATTCTATACTTCCCTTGACCTGTTGCTATAGGTAACATCATTACTGGTAATCCTGGTGCGAAACCAAAATGCAGATTAGTGATGGAGCAGGGAGAGGATGAACCTTTGGTGGCTTCTCTTTATTTATTTATTTATTTTAATTAATCTCTCCCTGTGTTCACGGTGGTTTTACTCTGCTCCGGTCTATCTAGGAGGAAAGTTATTTTTAAGGGCTGAAATGGATGCTCATTCTAGTGGGAGTTTCTCGGAAGATGGCATTTTCTCTATTTGCTGAATTATCTCGAGTTAATCTATACTGATTGTTGCAGTATCCTTAACTTTCTTAGCACAGTCTAATTGAAAAGCGGCCACGTAACCTGTTTTACCATCGATGTGATTTTGTCTGAGCCCGGCCCCGCTACACAGAGCTGGAGGCACCGCGGGAGCTCCGGGAAACGCTCGGCACCGCGTCCAGAGCCTGATTCCAAGGATCTTTCTTAAGGTAAGCGTGTGGCTAACACCAGGAACCAGCCTGCGTGCCCCCTCTGCTGCCAGGCTCTCGCACGTCTCCTGCCCGACGCAGCAGCTGTGTCGCCGAGGGAGCGGGGGTAGTGATAACCGGCGAGTGCCGGCGGTTTGCTGCTGGGCCGGAGCCCCGGCGTCCTTCGAGAGGGACCGGCCGCGCCTCCCGCCCCCATCCCCAGCGGGTCTCGACCCGGCCCTACCCTCCCCTACCCGCGGGCGAAACGCCGGCCCCGCCCCTTCCCCGCCGCGCCCCGCCCCTGGGCGGCTCCGCCCCGCCGCTTCCTCCCGGCCGGCTCGCGGGTGGTGCCTGCGGCGCCGCCGCTGCCCTGGGCGCCGGGACGCGGCGGGTCCCTCCCCCGGAGCCGCCCAGGCACCTCCCTCCTTCCCTCCCGCCCGCCTTGGGCCGCCGCGGTGAGTCACGACGGAGGAGGCGGCCGCTCTGCTCCGCTCGGCTCGGCTCCGCTCGACTCGCCCGCCCGCGCTGAGCGCGCCCCGGCTGCCGCCGCCGCCCGTGCCGCAGGAACCGCCGGGGCCGGACCGGCCCCGCACGCAGGTGAGCGCGGCTGCCCTTTGTGCGCGGCGCCCGGCCGTGAACAAAGGCGCTCGCCCGGGCCGGGGCGCCGCTCCGCCGGCCCCGGGCCTCCGCGACTCCCCTCTGCCGCCTCCCGCGCCCCCTCCCCGGCCCGGCGCGGAGCCCGGCTCGGGACCGCGGCCCTTGACCTCCCCGGGGCCCGGCGGCTGAGGCAGCGGTAGCCGAGCGGCCGTGGGCTCTGGCAGGCCGTGGCCCCGCGACTCAGGTACGGGAGGTGCCTTTTTAATTTTCTGGCATCATCTCTGACGTCATGTAGCACCCTGTTTGACGGCGGCCGTGTCCCACCCCAGCAATGGCCGCATTTTTGTGGCAGGTGAAGTCATTCCCACGTAAAGCTGCTTAAGGTGCGCTGGGGCCGTCAGGGGGGCAGGTGTCACGTCCGCAGGCAATAAAACAGGGTATCTGGACACCCTGGCATTAGGGCAGCCCCCCCTTTGTGTCACAGAAAGTGTGCGATGCCGTACGGCGTCCCGGCCCTTGGCGTAACGTGCGTGGGAAAAATGCTTCTCAGACAGTATTTAAGAGAGGGCTTCACTTGGAGGTAATTTCTGCCTTGGCTAAAAATGGTGTTTCTAGAGCTTTTTGAAGCAGCGCTCCATAACTTTCGATGGAGTGTAAAGACAGATGGTATTTGCCAGCACATAGTAGTTCGGTATGCCCTGGAAAGGTAAGTGAGAGGAACAGCATCATTTTCCAAATCAGAATATATTAGTACTCCAGAAAGCAGATGAGAGGTGATACTAATTCTGCTTAACATCCAGATGTGCTTCATCAGGGTACATTTGACTTTCAGACTTGCATTTGCTTTCTCTTCAAGAAGAGAGTATTTTTGTTCTGTTGTATATCATCTTTTATTTGACCGTTCTTCATCTTGGCACATTAAACAAAATAAGCTTTGATGCTCTCTGAGATGAGAGCAAGACATTCTGCAGATGTGGTGGTTTAAAAAAACCCACCAAACTCCAAAGAAACAACAAACATCGGAGGCAAGTTAGGTATGCTTGTTCAGTTTTCTGATCCCAGTTGGCTCCAGTATGGTGATAGGCATGCCTACTGAGTATTTTAAACAAATAATTTTAAAACGCATTTAGAAAAAACAAAATTTTCTATTTAGGTTTTGTTGGCTGCCGAACTTGCAAGCTGTCAACTTCTTTTGCCCTGGGTATTTTTGGAGCTGATGTATGATGTAAAATAGCCTACTGAAGGAGAAACGCTGTGTAAACGGTGAAAAGGGAGGCTAAATTACATACTTCAGGGGGGTTATTTTGAAAGTACAGGTATTCAAGGTGAGAGGGCATACAGAAAGCTATATATTAGTACTTTTTTTTTTTTTCTTTTAATGCAGGCTTATTTTTCATATCAGTCTAAAAGGTACTGACAAGCAGATTCAGCTGGAAAATGGTGGCCTGGGTACTTCAGATACCCTGGAGTCGCTTCGCTTTGCCATTAGCTGAAAAAGCATCATCTCTTATTGTATCTTTAGCACCTTGGTAGAAATCGGCAGCATCTTCAGTGTAGTTTACATTTGTTGGTAACTGGATTTGCTCTCAATGTGGTGTGTTGCTCTAGTGTAAATCTACACTGATCCTGTTGGATTGAACAAATGCAAAAGCAAAGGCCATTTTGAACAAGTTAACTTTGAGAATTGGTTGGCTGAAGCTTTATGGCTTACCCCGAATTCCTTTAGAGCAGTAGTTCCCTATTAGTTCATTTTAAGCATTACAACGTTAGTTATCGCATGTTATACAGGACTTAAAAGTGATCAGGATTCTTTTTGACATCCAAGTGGGAAGATACTGAAATCTTCATCAGGAAAATCATGCTGTAGCCTGATAGGTGTCATAGTAACGAATCCACATCAGCTCTACCCACTTTGTCACTTGCCCAAATGCCAGTTTGCAGTGAGTTACAGGAGCTCTGTGTGCTACCCAAACAGCACAGGGATCTGGGGGAGGAGGACTAGTTGGTTAATGCCATTATATTTTTAGTGCTGCACAGAAAGCAAGTCCTGAATCCCAGTCTTCTGGATTACACCTAAAAATCATCCTGCAGTTGCATACAGGCAAATAAAGCTGACATCTGGATGGGATACATTGAAACTAAAGCTAAAGGTCGATGCTTTGATTAGGAAACAACTTGTGTGAAATCAATCAATTTATATCAGTTATTAAACTGATGAGTCTTTTCCTCTACAGAATGCTTATCACCTATAACCAACATAAACATTTTTGATTTTTTTAGTATGTATTTCAATTCCTAAGTTTGTTGTTCACTACAAAGCATCCCTCCTGAGCAGCTGACCTAGTTTCAGGCGTCAAAAATGCACCCAAGTGCTGTGCATACAGAGAGGCAGTAGGCTTTTGGAGCCTGCTGTTGAATGTATTTGGAGAAACTTCCAGCAGAGGTTGTGTTTTGGTTTTTGGTTTGGTTGGGGTTTTTTTGTGTTGTTTTGTTTTTTCTTGTGGGTGGGTGGGTTTTTGTTGTTGTGTTTCATTTGTTTGTTTTGTGTTGTTTTGGGGGTTTTTTTTTTGTTCATTTGTTTAATTTGATTTTGTGGTTTCGGGTTTTTTTGTGTTTTTTTTTTCTTTTTTTTCAGAAAAGGAGGTTTGAATATTATAAAGCTGTTAAAAAAACCCACATTCTAAAAGAACTCCCTGCATCACAGATATTGGAGAGATCTTTTTGTTGTTTGTTCAGTTTGTGTGTGTTGATTTGCTGCAAATGTAATAGTACCCATTAATTCCAGTAAAGCTATTGCATGGGTATGAATATATGAATAATCCCAGAAGGTGTTTGTGTTTTGATGTGATGTACACCAAAAATGAAAATTCTTGTCATGAAAACATTTTGTCACCTACTCCACATCAGAAGATAATGGTCTTGCCTCTGAGAAATGATCCAATAATAGGTTTTAAATGTACTGACAACTTTTTACTAACAAACTTAATTTCATTTTAAAAAACAAAGCAAACAACCCCAAACCACTTTGTTTACTGTTCTTGATGCTGTTGTATCTCTAAGAATGGATGAGACTTACAGTTCTTTCTCCCTTTAAAGAGCCAGGACCTGTCTGTGAACTTCGTTTGGCATAAGCAAGCAGATAGACCAGAATGAGCACAACTCCGGAGTGTTAATAGGTGAGAAGAAACTGAAGATAAGAAAAATAACTGAAAACCTTTAGTTGGTAATTGAATAATGAGAATACTCTTCTGACTCTGGGATTTATTTTCAGACTCAGTGCTGGGGAAGCATTATATAAGAAATGCTCAAAAAAAAAAAAAAAAAGGAAAGTTAATTTCTTGTTTCTGCTCACTACTGGTGAGTTGACAGAATGTTGCAGTGCTGTTGTATGGTTCAGATGTCAGTTTGAATTTAAGAAGTGTAATCATGCTTGTGTAATCTTGCTTTTCACCAAGTATTTTCAAGGTTTTACAGAATATCAAGTCTGCCAAGCCTATTTTTCTTTTTAAAACAAACCAATGTCCCCCCCCAAAATACCCAACCTAAAGAACTCATCTGGAGATAAACTGGCATGAAGAAAAAACCCCTACAAATTTCAGTTTCTTCCATTATTGCCATTCCTGAGACTGACCGAATTAGTTACTGATTGGGGAACAGAAATGGAGCCAGTAGATTTGTACAAGCACTACATTTGCTTTGGGGTGGTCTTTTTTATTTCCTTGAAACACATAGGCCAAGAATTTATTTGATTTTTTTTCAGAAAGTCCATTTTCTCTGTTTCAAGGGTAGCTCACCAATACAGAAGTGACTTAAGTAATTAACTCTGTTTATGATCGTGACCAAGCTCTGAAACTTTCTGACTCAGTTTATCCTTCTATAAAATTAGTTGACTGCTTCACAAGGGTGTTAAGATGTTTAATTAAACTGCAATTGTTTTGCCTCTGAACTCATCCAGGTCCTGATTCAGTGCACACTGAAGTCAGTGAGGAGCTTTTAATTAATTTAATTGAGCTTTCAATAAGTACACATGTACGTGCACCCGCGTACGCTTGAAGGAAATGTGACCTAAATTTTTGCAGCAGGGTTTCTGTAAAGGAGCAGCATAAATACCAATCCAGTTTAAGGTAAACTACTCGTGGAAGGCTTTTTGTAGAAATGAGGAGGGGATAGTGGAGCTGCGGGGATCTCTGGTGCTGTACTAATGTCATTTGAATCGAGTCTCCTAACTTGGCGCGTGCTGGATCTTGCATGAAAAAGTGAAAATTTCATTGTGTCCTGGCAGCTTGCTCAGTTGGTCAAGGGAGGCAATATCAGATTTCAAAATAAACACAGTTAACTGAATGTTTATGCAAAAATGATTGGCCATAACACACTTAAAATATAATTAACTTTAAGAGCTGATGCCAGATTGTGAAAAATAGGAGCATTCACATCTGCTCCGCTGCTTTTTTTCAGGAATGTCTGTAGATGCCAAATAATACTCCTTGGTTTATATGGAATTCGTGAAAGGTTTTGCTTAACTTCAGAGGTCAGAACCATCAGGTTTTTTAAGCAAAACTTTTATCATTGAAAATTTGGTTAGCAGCTGCAGGGGACTCAGCAAAATAAAGCTTTCATAATTGCATAAAACTTTGCAATGGTTTTCTTCATATTTCACTGTCATACTTAGTTCATTAGCTCTTACAAAGTGTATTTTAAAGCTTAAATAAAATTCTGTACACTTAATAGCATGTGTGTGGATTGGCACCTTGTTTTTAATGCATCTATTTCATTGTTCTTTTCCTAGTAGCTGCAATTTTTGACGTAACTGCTCTAAGCTCCTTCCTTTTATCAAGACACTAAATATAATAAAGATGTACTGAAATTGTACTAATGGTTTGGGCAGTGCAGAAATCTGTCTGTCTGCAAATTCAGTAATTTTCTTTCCACTTTCTGCCTTATACTGATGAATGTTATGTGCAGCCCTCATGGAAACTTTCTAAAGTGGTCTGGAAGTGTACAGTAGCTTTAACTTGTTGAAGGGTCAGCCATGTCTTGAGTGGTGTTAATGGTCTCTGGGCTAACACCTTTTGTTATTATCAGTTTATATTGGAGTTTGATTAATTAGAAGATGGATTATTGCATCCCCATGATGCTCCCATTCTTAGGGGAGCATTTACCATTTGTCCTGTGAATGCACCATGATTTTATGTATATAGGAGATCTTGAAGCAGTCAGTTTTAATATTAGTGCTGCTCTCTGAATCATTCAAACTCACCGTGCAATTCCACGTACACTTTTCCATGCAGCTCAGCTCAGGTGCCTTTAACACATGTTCTCAGTCTTGCCTGTCATTCTTCCAGTTTTCACTGTATTCTGAAATTAATCAGTCACAGCACTGACTGGGCCTTGCTATAACCCTTAAAAACCCCCTGTAGTCAGTAGTTTATTTCTCTCCAGCCTGTGTGTTTGTGTTTGTACAGTAGTGCTAAAGGGAGATTCCTGCTGTCAAACTAATGACCTCATACAGGTTTATTTCACAGTTCAGGGCTCATATAATTAAGGTACCATTCAGAATTGTGGCTGGGGAGGAAGGAAATTGCATCTCTTTTCCTGAGAAATAGGAAGTCTCGTGAAGGCAAGATTTCCTTCCTTGCAATCTCACTTTACCAAAAAAATAAAGCAAGATGTCTGTGGTGAAATCAGTGTGTAATTAGGAATTAGTTTTAAACTTGTGAACTTTAAAAGTCCTCTCTTAAAATTGACAAGGATCTTTTTTCCCTTCCTCCTCTCTCCATCAGATATCTTTGCAGCATGGTCTTGTTTGGTGACCTAAAGAAGGTAACAAAAATCCTTTTTCTTGTGCTTTTTGTTTTGAATTAAGTCCTTCAGAGAAGAGAAGAAAAGAACTGGCATACTTTTGCACATACAATTAAAACAGTGATTTAGACCAGTTATGAAACACTATTGAGGAAAAGTTCTCAAGGAGTGTTATTTTACAAAGTTCCTAGGAGCAGGGATCTCTTGCTCATTTATCCGATAGTATTAATGATTCTAACATCCCTGAGGAGGCAAAGGTTGGGTGTTGTGATTAGTGCAAAAAAAGATGATCAAGGAATCTATTCATATTAGACAAAGAGCTTTTAATTCCTAGCTCGACTTTCAGCAAGAGGTTATTAATAAAATATCTCTTTAAATGGCTTAAGAATATTAAACTATGCATTGATTCAAAACTGAAGCCACTTCTTTGCTTTTTTGGTTACACAGTGTCCATAGGGAAAGCAGCACAGATTTTATTTTTTTTTCTCTCTCTAAAGAGGCACAATAAGTAGGTGTCATGAAGGCTGTACTTATCATACTTTACAGCAGACTTTATTGATGTAGGAGACCAGAACAATATTTCATGTTGTTGTCCAATGGTTAGGCAATTTTGGTAGTAAAGAGCTATTAATAGTCTCTGGTCCTAACACTGTACTTTGATACAGTATTGCAAAATATTAAAATGCTAAGTAGTAACCAATGTAATAACAGCTCATGTTTTAATTGCTTAAAAAAAAAATAGTTAGCCATAATCTCTCTATTGTAAAAGATCTGTATGTAATTTCACTGTAAAATGTATATGAACTGGTGTTAATGATGTACAGGTGTCAGTACAAATTACAGGGCAGCACAAGTCACATTTTCAATTGAAAGCTCTCTCTAAGATGCTTGGCATTTGTAGAAAGATACTATGTTGATGAGTAGTACAAAAATGCCTGTAAATACGGTGGTGCTTCAGTGAGTAGAATATTGGGGAGCAATCCTTTCAGTATTGCTCATGATCTCTGCTGAGCAGTTGGTCACTGGACCACATGCAGTTTGACTCCAAATTTTTAGGTTTTGGGGGCTTGTGAATTGAAATTAAGTGTTATTTTAACTGCTCAGAGAGAACTGGAATTTTGCCTGTTCTGATTTTAGACTGCTTTGTTATGGTTTATGATTGGTTAATAGTGTCACTTGTGGTTTTGTTCAGTTTGAACTGAAACATCAAGTTTTTGCACTAGGCATAGCTTCATTTCAGCAGTCTGAGCACAAGTACACTGTTAATGAAGCTATTTAGTTGGAAGCCTACTAAATCCTGAAGTGTTTCCCCACTAGCACTGCTGGCAATTCTGAATTATGTGCTTGTTCGTGCATGGTTCTGTTGTTTCCTTTGCCATTTCAAGCACTTGATAATTACTGAAGGAAGACAAAAAAACCCCATCCTGCATCTTAGTCATATTCACATACTTGCATTAGTTTTGATGTTGTGCTCTGTTGTGTAGACATGGTACACTTATTTTCGGTTCATTATGAAGACCGAACCAATTTCTTGCTTCTACAGTCAACTAATTATCAGTGGTTATACTCCATGAGTGTGGGTTATGTCTCATGTATCAAGTTATTTTTTAGCCTGGTGAGTTTAGTTTCTGTAATATAAAGATTAGTCTTCAGTAAAACCCAGTTTTAATCCTCATGATCTATAAGTCTTCAGAGGATTGAGTTCAGCATTACCACTTCTTGCAGAGCTTCTTTGAAAACGTGACTTTGGTCATAAAGCTGATTGACACTATAAGAAAATGAAGTGACCACAGTTAATGGTCTTGACCTTCCCTGTGCGTGTTTGTGTATGGGCCTTGGTTCAGTTTCTGCAGTGATCATAGAACAGATGTGCTGCAGGAGGCTCTGTCATTGGTGACAGTAATTAACAGTCCAAAAAATATGATACTTCATAGGTGGAGGTGTTACATGGGTGCATATTTGTACAATGCCTACTGTATAAAATGAGATAGATATACTGAAAATAATTTGTTGATTTTTCTAAGCCAGTGAAAAATTTTTTTAACCTATTGCTGGTGCTCCATTTTTTTCACTGGGTTACGATTCAAGTTAAAACCAAGCTATGAAAATAAAGCTAATTTTTTAAGAAAATTAAAAGGCATCTCAGGTTTGTTTTATATATGAGCTGAAAACTGCATTTTCTGTTTTGGAAAAGATCGAATATTTAGAAAGAGATCCATAGAAAGCATTGCTGTACAGTTTTGTTTTGACGACGGATACGTAACACGTTTTTTTACAGCAGTAATTCCTTTGTGTGGGATACCTGGTAGTTAAAACCCTTGGCTATCTATCATTAGTGCCTAATTTCCTGTGTAGGAGATCTGTAGCTTTGTTATAAATAGGGAAGAGGTGCATGAGCCTCTGTGAAAGATACTGATGATCAGGACGAGCAGCTCTTCTCAACCCAGCCCTTGAAGACCATCTCGAGTAAAGTATTGTAACATTCTTTTAGAATTGTTTCTTTGACTGGGATAGAATTTGTGTAGGATCTGCTGTAGCTGTGTTGTCACCTCTTAAAGAATGTCTGACAAATTCATCTTTGAAGTGTGAATACCTGTGTGAAATGAAAGTCTTTTTTTAAGGTTCTGTTGCAGTTACTACATTTGATTTCAGAGGCTTCAAGTGATTGGCATGAACTACCTAAAAACCTGTGCTGCCTCTTAACTGTGTGAGACACGATAGATGTCTTCTCTTTGAGACGTGTGCTACAGCAGAAAAAATAATCTGGTTTGTGTGTGCCTGAAAGTCAGGAGGCAAGCACTGATTGCATTAAAATGGTGATTATAGCGGTAGGATTTTTATTTTTGTTTTACAGTGAGCTTGAGCATTGACCTAAGAACAGCTTCAGTATAGTGGGAAGCTTTTCTTGAATGCTCTTCATTACTACTTTTGAAGTCCTGTTTGGTGAAAGGTGATCCAGCACTTGGGGGGGGAAAATCAACACAAACCTGCTTGTTTTTATAGATTTTTTTTCATGTCTAAATGGTAGCATTTTGAGCTGTTTCCCCTCCCTCTTTGAGAGGGAGGACTGTACTGTTTGGTTAGAAATTGAAATCTAACATTTTAAGAGATGTGAACCTAAAGACTGGAGTTCCATCTGTAAATTGACCAGAAATCTGACACTGGGGTTCGGATTCTGAAGTCAGCTAAAAGATAATACTGAACACAGAAGCAAAGACAAGGAAGTCCTTATTAAATATTTCAACTTTTGCTGCTCACCTATAAATAGGTAGCTGTTATGAATTCTTCATTGTCGTATCCCTCCGGAGATGGGAATTAATCCAGTCTCCAGCTGCCTGTGACTGAAGGTCATGAGTCAGACTGAATTAGAGGAAAAAATTGTAGCAGGATTTTGCAGACTCTGGATCCTGACTTCAGGCTTCAGTTTAGAAGTTTGATTGTTGGGGGTTTTTTTTGTTGTTTGTTTGTTTGTTTGTTTGTTTTTTAGGGCTCTGGCTGTTCTCTGTAAAATATCATTTGAAAATGAACAAGGCTTAAAGGTGCAGCATCCCCTTGCACTTACAAGCTTCCCAGTATGACCATGTTTTAACCACTGAAGTGCTCAGTAGTGTAACTGTGGAGGCTAATAGCTTAACCTTGGATAATGATATCATAGAGTTAAAGGGACCTCTTCATGCTGGCTATGAACTCCATTTGTGTAGTGCAAAGGAAACCTCCAGCAGTTGGTTTTATTCACCATAACTCCTTATCTGAGCTTTTCTAATCCTATCTCATTAATTGAGGTTTTTTGCTGCCTTGAATAGAGCCAGCTACGTACAAGAAAAAAAAAAAAACTGTAGCTGAACTAACTCCCGTTGGATTTCTTTTGGCTATATGTGGAAATGATACAAGATGTGAAAGAGGTAGTCAGCTGTGACTTACATTTTAAAGAGCTTGCCAGATGGCTGCTCTAAGTACCCTAAATTATTAAGTTCAGATATTTAAAATATTACATTTACTGACAGCTTACTGCCTTTTTTTTTTGGTGGGTTTAGGGGTGGTTTTTATGTGTGTGGTTTTGGTTGTTTGGGGTTTTTTTCCTCTGTGCGTGGTTATTTTATTTCTTTTATTATTTTCTTTATTAAGGCTGTGCAGATACCTCAGTTTCACTCTGTTTTTTTTACACCAGTAAAATGTGGATGTTGGGAATTTCAGCATTAGAGGACTACAGTGTTAGGAGGAACGTGTAATCTGAAGGAACAAAAGCTCATGTTGCTTTTTCATTGCATTAAATAAGCATGCCTTTAAAATTAAATGGGATGCTTAAGTAGTTTGCCTTATGCAAAATTTACAAACATACTATTTTTAGTATGACTTTTTTTCCTTCTTCTGTTGGGATGTGAATTTTTCTTTCTTTTTTTTTAAAGGGATGATGGAAGGGGAGTCAGAGTCATTTAGAAGTTCTCTATTATGAACCCGTCTGTGGCATTGTCCAGCAGAGAAGCCCTTCCAGGCTTTGATTCATAAGTGTATAGGTGGAAATGAGGGAAATACAGGTCTGAATTTGTCATTTTTAGTTGGTGTGTGTGAGAATCCTCCTCTACTGAAAGCATTCGGTCAAAACAGTTCTTGCCAGTGAGCTTGAGTTTACCATGGAGCTGTTTCCATGTGTTCATACAACAGACTAGTTAAATTGAGTTTAAGTACAGATTTCTCCTGTCTGCCTTTTTTTTTTTTTTTTTTTTAAGTGAAAACATGGTAGTTCATGTCCTAAATCTAGTTGGGGGGGTGGAAATGGAGAGGCTAGCTGCAAAGACAAGATTTTTTCATTACATGCTGTTGTGTCCAGAGTCAGTAACTGAAGAGAAAGCCAGCAGGGTCATTTAGTTTGGTTCTGAGAAGGGTTATACTGTAGTTTCATGATAGCACATCGTTTCTATCGTATGTAGTTTCATATTGCTTTTCAGGACAAGGATCTATGTGGACAGGTAGGGAACTAGTGGAAAAGTTAGAGATACTCTATCCCCTTCTCCTTTGGTAACATACTTGTGAAGTAGCCCAGTTGCTTTTCTGTGTAGACATACCTCCATCTTCTCATTCCAAAACCACGTCCAGTTTACTCTCATCTCTAACGTAGTGCCTTGCTGGACAGCATAACTTCAATCTGTAGGGTTTTCCATGAAGGTGATAGTTACGCTTCCTTCTGCTAAGGGAACAGGGTTGCTCGTACTCTTCCCACAGCCACGGAGATCGGTTTGGTCTGCAGACAAACAGGGATCGGAACAGGGATGTCAGGCATGCTTGACTCTGCCCAGTCCACATGTTGGGCCTTGCACAGCAGAAGGCATTCCTGTGATCCTCACCCAGCCCTTCCGCAGGCAGCATGGGGGGTGAAGTGCTGTAGAGCAGGACAGCTTTGCCAGTTGTTTGCTGACCAACCTAATTTACTGCTTGGGAAAGGGAGGGGATGTTTTTAAACTCAAATTTATTGCTTTGGCAAAGCTGGGTTGGCAGTTTTGGCTGTAATATCTAGATCTTTGTCATTTATTATTCTGTCTTGTGAATCACATTAAAAATAAATGAGAACTAAATTTCATTCCCTAGGCCTGCCAAAGAAGGGAAAATTAGGTGACCCAATTATGTCCACTTGCAGTGTGTTGGCTGCAGCAGGACAAGCTGGTAAGATTTAGTCTTTTAACACAGTTTATGAAGAATGTAATAATTTCAGACTAAAACTACAGCTTTTGAAATACAGGGGTTAGTCTCTTTCATGAGAAAGGAATTGAATAATGGCATTGGGAGCAGAACTGTGCTTGTCTGCAAAATAGATAAGGTATTGGCAGCCCATACTTCCCTGTTGGCTTTGCACATCTGCCTCACCCTTACCTGGAGAGACCAGTTCCAGGCTTGACAGAACTCTGTTCTGTATGGCTTCATCAGCCTTTGGCATCCCTCCCTTTAGTGCCAGTAATGCAGGATGTGATAGCCAGAAATTCAGCTGAGACCCCAGTATTTCTTCATTTAGGGCAGTAGGTGTCAGTGAATGTGTAACTGGGCTTCTGACTGGCTTTGGCTGCTCATTTTTGTGAATGCACAGCTTTCCAGCTCAGTTCTGTTAACATTGTGGGGATTCCCTCAGTCCAGTACATTGCAGTTCTTGTTTTTAGTATCTCCCTGTCTGGCTTTTTGTGCTGAAAATACAGATTGAGACGTTATCTTTCAGGAAAAGTCTCTCATGCAATATAATATATCTGGCAAGAATAGGTAGATAAATTAATTCTGTGTTTTAAGCACTAGGATTCCTTAGTGCTGTTGATAAAAGTTTGTTTATGATGTATGGGATGTGCAAAATTTGTTTTTATCTTTGCTGATCAGCTGATGTTCAGCTGCCAGCATCCTGCATTTGGCACGTTGCGTCCTGATGCTTGTTCAATTTCCATATGCTGTTGTAATTCAGTGACATGAAATTTAAAACCATATTTCTTTTCAGTTAACATCCCTCACATTTTAGCTTAAAAACTCACTTAACCTAGTGATGTTTGGGAAGAAGCACAATCTCTTAAGTGATAGAACCTAAAGCTAAGACACTGACCTTTTTCCAGCTCCCACACAGACATCTCTGAACCTGTGAACGTTGCTTCACTGCTTTTGCTTTTCTGTATGTTAAAAAATACTATTTATAGCAGTCTCTGACCCAAGTGTAAACCACTGTAAGGAAGTAGAATTATTTAGGACAGGAGGATAAGGATGGACTGAAACTGGTCTTTGTGCTTAGAATAGTTTACATTTAATTTCCACAGTAAAGGACCTTTCCTGGTCTTACTTGCTCTTAAATCCTGTCTGGGAATGTAAGGCCATTGGGGCAAGAAGAATTCTGACTGTAAGTTTGATAAATGGCTTTATGCTCTTGTATTCTAGTGACACTGAAGTTAAGCTTTGACACAACCTTGTGACCAGGAGAAAATCTGAATCTTGCTTTCCATAGCAGAAGTGCTGATTGGTGTGATGAGCCCAAGCAGCTGTTTGTGGTACCTGCGTAAGTGTAGAGAGGCTTGGGCAGGGTAAAGTGATCCAGACCTCCCGAGCCCTGCGGCATTAATAGACTAAAGGAAGCAGTTGCCCCTCCTTTAGACAAAGAACTAGAGCATAGGCAAAATAAACAACATTCTGACTTTGCAGGAGTGTAGAAAGTAAGTAAAGAAGCAGAATTCAGAGCTGGTAATTGCATCTGAGGCAAAGAATTATCTCACCTGAGCAGTGCTTCAGGGATGGATCGTTGTGTAGCACACGGGTCTGTTGGGACACTTAAGACTGTGAGCAGAACTCATGCTAGAAGTGATTCAGCTGTTCCTCAGCTGTCTCTGTAAACTCTTTCTCATATTTTGCACTTCTTCCCTCCCACCCCCAAAATACACAGTTGCAAAATATTTTTAGATCTTATCTCTTGGGGTTCGATGGGATGAATGTGGAAAAAATGATGTGTAGTTGGAAATGTTGGAAGTGTGAGCTGCCATTTAGAGTAAGTAGGAACAAGTCGGCAGGAGAACCTTCGTGTAGCTTTGGGCTGGTTACCAGGCCTTTGACTCTTATTTCTGTTCTTATACTTTCAAGAAAAAGTAATGAAACTTTTTATTTACTCCAGTCATTTTTGGAGCCTTTAACAGTAAAGTTGCTTGTTGTTCAGAGTTTAGCAGGGTTCTCAAAGTCCTTGTGTGCCAGATTGATGTTCCATGCGTGTGTTTGGTGTGACAGTGGTGAGGTGTGTTCAGCTTGGGGCAGACACATGGATCAAAGACAGTGTGCTTTGAGTGCTGCTTCTGGCTTGTAGAGGGACTTGACTTTTGCAAGTCAAACTGGTAGAAGCTTTCACGAACGTGGCCTGTCTGTGGAGGCTGTTTCAGTTCTCAGCTGAATTCCTCTGAATTTATAGGGCTAGGAAAACATTTGATCTTTCTGTTGTCAGTTGTATTTGGTGCTAAATATACCAGATGCATAGATTGTTATTTGCAATTTGAGGTGTGCATGGGGAATTTTAATGGTAACTATAAATCTGCTGTTACTGTCAGTAGGACAGAAGTGCATCTCGGAAGTGGTTACTTCTCATGCTCTAATCCTTATCTTTAGGAAGTTCACACAGTTGTGTGGTGAGTATTTGTACAGTGGTGGTGGTGGGGTGTCTTTGAAGTCCATAGAAATGAGAACAGCAATTAGTTACTGCAAATGGTCCTGTTGTCAGTGCTGTAGATAATCTTTCTTGGGACTGCATCGCATATTTAGAGGGCAAGAACAGTGGGAACTAATTAGTGAGGTAGGGCTTAAATAATCCTTTCAGAGCAGGCAATCTCTCTCCTCTGGAGAGGTGAAATAATTCTTTTAAGCCACTGATAAAGCTCAGCTGCTTCCAACACTTGTTAGTAAGAGACACTGTAGAGAACCTGTGGGTGAAGCCAGCGGGTATTTTGGATTTGGCATTTCTCTGATGGATTTGGTATACAGGACAGTTGAGTAGCTCTAGCTCCTCGTGTTTTGTTTCCCTGCGAGTAATGACATCTGCACGGGGTGGTGAAGAGCCATGAAAGACACTGAATTTGTCTAGATCTGCTTTTGCATGTTAATCACAAATAGAGGAAAGAATATGTTTGGTTAATGTAAACTGGACTTAATTAACAAATGGCAAATGTATGCATATCTTCCTTAATCAGAAACTCTTAAGTATATCAACTTAAGCTATTAATGAAGTGATTCTAGCTGCAATGCTGTCCTGAGTAGCTGGCACTTGGTATGTCATTTCACAGTGCAGAACTGTCAATTCATTTGTGAGATTGAGCTGCTTCTCATAGAGCCCAATGTGATAGATAGGAAGAGTTATAAATTCTTACCATGCCCTGATACTCAGTGTCAGTTGTAAAATATGTTCAGAAATATGTCATGAGTCTTAAAGAAATAAAAAGTCTGTCACTGTTGGTGACTGAACAGTGAGGCTGGTCTGAAAAATCCTGCGTAGTTTTCCAGCCCAGCTTTCAACTGCCAGTCATCATAATTGCTATATTCAGACAACATATGCATAGTTGAAAACAATAATTTTGGTCAAAATCAGCATGCTTTACATTTCTCCCTAGTTTTTCCTCAAGCCTTTGGGAAGCTACAGCCATTTATTTTCTTTTCTAGAAGAAATTACATGTCACAAGGTTTATTGTTTTTTTTCAGGGAGTTGGGTTTTATGCTGAAAGCTTCTTAAAGAATGCAAACCTTGAATGTGTTCCATTCTCGAGCGATTGGGAATGTCACTGGTATGGTCAGAGTGTAAATCTTGCAGATGAAGAGTGGCTTGACCTTTAGAAAACTTATTCTTTAAAAATAAAAAGGGTCTACAAACTCAAGACAAGCGTACAGTCTTAAGAGTTTGGGTTAGACTGTGTTCTACAGCAGACTGTGATTCGAAGCATACTGAGCAGAGGGGCTTTCTGGTTTTCAGCTTTGGATATTTCTGTAATGCTTTGCTCCTTTGTTTTCACAGGGCAGTTTCTTCATACATTTTTTTCCAGCTACGTTCACTAATCGGGACTGAACACGTGGATTATCTGATCTGCTGTGGTTTCTAGAAGCAGGTATGTCAGCAGGGAAATCTCTGCTCTTTTCTTGGTCGGGGACTGGAGGATGACAAATTCATCTATGTGCCAGAAAGAATTGTAGCTTTAGGAATTTTCATCACCTTTTTTTAAACTTGGAAAAACTAAGAAACAACTGGAAGACTATTATCATGGAAAAGAATGAATACTGACATGCATAGATTACAAATCCTTTGTAATATCTGCTGTGTAGAGGATACTTAAATGCGGTCGTCCTAGCTGGCATGGGGACAGCCATGGCATTTCTTGGTGCTTGTGTTTGGTGCCACCTATTGATAGATAGTCCATATAATTTGTCCCATATTGAAACAGTAAGTGTGTTATCCCACCTATTTTTTTTTTGCTGTTGTGCTTTTTCTATTCTAAATTGATTTCTTTGGCTACTAGTGCAGCACCTCTTCAAGTAGTAATATTTAAAAAAAATAAATATTTGTTAGTATGATCTTAAGAACCAGTCATAACCTTTCAGATTTAATTGGTATCTTGGTAAATGTTTGTTTTATCAGTCTCTGGATATAGAGAACTTAATGTCTTTGGATCACTGTCTTACTTTGTTCATTGTCTTAGCCTCGATAGCACTTGTTAGCACTCAGTAAATTGGACTGTGAAGTATGTGTTTGGTAACACAATCCAATTGGCTTGAGTTGACACTACACAAAAATATGGGATTGTTTTATTCCCCATCCAGAAAGCAGTTTGGTGATTCTAACAGAAAAGACATGATCACCTTGCAGCTTTACAGGCTGCAGGTATCCAAGCAGAACCATCTATAGCAAATCAGCATCATGGAGATCTTCCCACTGGCAGTGTAATCAAGCAGGACTGGTGATGTAGCTTTCTCCACATTTTACTACTGTTATCTTCATGCAAAGTAATGTGGGTGGTAAAGCCTATCCCAGCAGCTGCTGCTGAAGTTTGCATTACTTCTGACTCACGCAGGAGGGCCTATGTGTAATTTTAAACTGTTTCCACGCCCAGATTACTTTCCCTTTAAAGTAATAATGAAAATAAAAGTGAGGGGAAGAGCTTGGTAATGACTGGGAAAACATTACATGAAAAGCAGTGTGTTTGAACCTGCTGTGCTGCAGCCTTCACTAAGGATGCCTCGTGTAGTGTATTCCCTTGGGGACTAAGGTTCAGCAAAGCAGATTTAGAACTTAGTACAGGACCAGACCCAGTTCTGTGAAGGAAAGCTAATTGGAGAGCTGTTCTGGAGCCACTTCTTGAGCTGTGCATGGTGGAGCAGTGGCTGGCTTCCACCTCCATCCACAGGTTCCTTAGCAGGGGTTACATTTCTCCAACACATGGTACTTCTAAGAGGTGATGTTAGTTTGTTACACTGCTGTACCCAGTGTGCTATTTGAAGCACCATTATTTTCTAAATTTGAAATTAAAGTGTTTGCTGTCATTGACTTTGCTCCAAGATAATTTTTAATAGCAGCTGAAGAGCATGCCAGAACATTTGTGGAGTTTGTTTGCTTGGGTTGGGGGTTTGGGGGGTTCTTTTGTTGTTGTTGTTTTGTTGGGTTTTATGTTTGGGGGTTTTTTATCTTGGTAAATACCCTATTGTGGAATGTCATAAATAATTATCAGATACTCAGACAACAAAGTAGAATCGTGCTCTGTGCTATAGAATTTAGATAGCCTAGCCTGTTTATTCCATAATGTGATTATTTTTTATTAAAATTAACAAGCAAAGCTTCAGCTTTTAAATGATAGAAGCAAGGATGATAAACTCGACTTCTTCCCTGCTCCTCTTAGGTCATCTTTCTTTCCAAAACCTTTTTATACATTTTCTTAACTTTTGTAAAAATAGAGTGGCCTTTTTTCTATTATATAAAAAAGAAAAAAGAGAGAGGACAAAGACTTAAGAGTTCAGGTTTCATCCAGCTTTTGTTTAGCCATTACAGGGTTGATGGCTGTGCACTCTACTTCCTGTTTTCATACTGGTTGTGTTTATTTACAGGAGGAAAATCAACTAAACAAACTAAAACCATGGGCTCTGCTGTCAGGGTGATTCTTTCATCTGGTTGTTAGAATTCTGTTTTTCTACTCATGCAGCAGTGTAACAACAGATAATGAGCTAGTAGAGATGTGAACATCAGCCTTTTTGAATGTTTGAGTTGCATATGTAAGGCCTAATTTAGCTGCTCAAATTTTTAAGGCTTTCTCTGATGAAGTGTGTGATTCCTTACTCTCCCAGGTATTGAGTGCTTACTGGTAGTAGGTAATAGGTAGTTTGAAAATTAAACATTTCCTATTATTCCTGTTATACCCCATTATGTAGTTTGTCTTTTTCTGATTTTACATCTTCAGGAAATCCAGGAGCTGGCAGGAGGGGAATGAACCGTGAGGGTGTCCCCGGAAAGAGTCCGGAGGAAATGTATATTCAGCAGAAAGTGAGAGTCCTGCTCATGCTGAGGAAGATGGGATCAAATGTAAGAGCCCAGACAATTCTGTAGCAACTGGTATAGTGCTTGCTGAGCTGGGCAGCTGATGGTCTGGTTTTATTGCTGAGTTATTTTAGCCATCTTTGTTTTAACCTTTTTCTGCAGTTAAATACAGTTAATTTTTGCTTAAATATTATGAGGTTTGTGAAGCCTGAAACTAAATCTGAGCATCTGATCATTTGTCTACGTACAATAAAGCTTTTAGTTGTTAGAAAAACAGCAAAATAAAGCAACTGTAATAAGACAACTTTGAATCTCTGTGAACGCATCATGTAGCAGTTTGCCGCTGTGCCCTTGCAGATGGTAGAGCTTGCACAAATAGCAGCTGATTAAACTGAGGAAGAGTAGAATAGAGGCAACTGTGGTGTTTCCTATTTGGAAGTGGGAGAAAATATCTTTGGTCTTTCTTCCTTTTTCCTTTTTGCTGAGTGTCTCTTTGCACTTTTCCAGCTGACTGCTAGTGAAGAGGAGTTCTTGCGCACGTACGCAGGTGTAGTGAATAGCCAGCTTAGCCAGCTTCCTCAACACTCCATTGATCAGGGTGAGTACTGGGATTGTTTGCCCTCTATTTCATCTGTGAGAACACACTCAGACAATACCCAGCTTAGGTTCCTGTATTCCTGTAATAATACACCACCTATTTAAACCCATCCTGCAATGTGGATTACACACAACATTGCCTGCTGTAATCGTAGGAAGAGAACTAGAGTGTTCTGCTCAACGGGTGGGTTTATTTTAACTGGTAAAGTCAGTCTTGGCTATACCTAAATTTCAGTAGGATGAAGAGCATTGTCAAACACCTTATTATCCATAATAACTCTCAATATTGATGGCCAAAGTTGTGTGAGCTAAAGACACCTATAAAGCATCATGCTCTATGTAACATGTTACGTAGATATACATTTTAACCTGATAGATTTTTTTGCTATTATTTTTTTGTGTGGCAAGTGAAGTCAAATTCAGGTTTGCATAGGTCCCCCTAGTTCTGAGTGGGTCTTACTGTATTCAGTACAGATCTGCCACATAAGAAGTTTTTAATCTAAAATGTTATATTCTTAAACTGGACGTTTGTTTAAAAAGCACTTTCTTTGTATGCTTCAAACTGGGAGTTTTGTAACAAAATACCAAGTCGATACAGATTTCTAAGATACAAAACCAGTTTGTTATGCATATTTAGTTACCATGACTAGTTGCTTGATAACACTTTTCTCCCCAAATCAAATGGAATAATTTAACAGTATCTTCTGTTGTTCACGTTTCCATGAACGTGGAAGAACAATTTTACTGTTTCAGCAGAGTAAGAGGGAAAGTTTAGCAACAGGAGGAATTTGTTTCCCGTTGAGTTTCTTTAATTTGCACAACATAATTAACTCCCAGATGGGATAGTAGGCATGCAATAAGTTTACCAATCTGCTTTGGTTTGTTTACAGTCCCATTAAGGGGATGAAGTATGTGCTGCTTTTGTGACTTCTTTGCAGAAATTGTGGTAACCAATTGTGTGGCTCTACTCTGAACCTACTAATCTCTTCTGAACCTGAAAGTTTCATTCTGATTTTTTTTCTTTTTTCCCCCTCCTCTTCATAGGCCTCCTGCCAGATGACATTCATACTGTAGTATTTGGTATTGAAGGAAAATTGTAAGGCTTGTATGCCAGAAAGAACTGAGTTGAGCAGAAATTTAATATAGATCTAAGACATTTAAAAACCATTAGAAACAGAACCTGCACAAACTTGCCTTTCCATTTTAAGCCTGTATGTTCATTCCTCACATAGCTGGAGGACTGATGGAGATAAATATACTTCTATATTTTGGCTTGGAATTCTTCAACTTTTCTGCTGGTCTTAAGTGAAAATTTGCCTATTTCTCATCAAAAACTGAGGCAGGCATATTCAGTTAAGAAAGATTGTCTTACTGGCAGTTGGCATTTTTCAGTGTTATCCCTAACGTAGTTCTCACAATGAAAATACATGCTGAAGTAATTAATTATAATTAAGCTGGTGGACTGACCATTAAGATTTTTCTTGGTAAGGGAAAAAAGAACAAAGAAAGAAAATAGTTAATTAGAGAAGTGGGAAAGGATGTTGGTTCTTACCACGTTCAGATACGCCATCTCTCCAAATTAAGGTGTGTATAGCATGAAGAACAGATGAAAATGAGGAAACCTACCCAAATACCTTTTCCTTTGGAGAAAGATGAAGCTTTATAGGTAGAAGCAACTATAATATACCACTCAGGACTCTGATTTCCTTAGAAATCTCTCCAGAAATCTAACAGACAGTTGTGATAATGTTGTTCCTCAGTGCAGTGTCTCGCGCTGCAGCGATCGTCTGTCTGTACCTTTTGCTGTGTCCTGCTGGTGGTGAAACAGGAAGGGTCAGTTATGAAAGTGCTGGAAATAGAGAATATAAATTGCAGTGTCTGATTTGCCATCTTAAGGGAGATCCCATCTCCACTAGATGGCATTATCTTGTGCTGAAAAACCCTGTCCCACACTCAGGTACTTAAATGCGTTGTGTTCATCAAGGCTGGTTAAAGGAATTTTCTTCCCTGTTCTGTTTTAATTGAATCTTCCCTGGAGGATTTTTTTTTCTTCCTTTATGCAGCTTTTTTTTCCTTTGTGCCTTACACAGTAAAAGGTGTGTTTTTTAAGGAGTAAGTTACAAAGAGTATGTTAGTGGATGTCACAATCTTTTCTTCCAATAGTAGGACACTGCTCTCAGCCTAACTTGTCCCAGACCTATCTTTAGAGTCACTTTACTCCAGCAGGCACGCAGAAGGCAGAAAGCTGATTTCATACCCCCATTTCGTTCCAAAAATGGGAATGACATCCTTGGCCTTAGCTCTCAAAAAGCTTTGTTACAGACCTGCAAAGTTGTGTGTGTCACTTAAAAATGCTGTAGTCTGGCTCCAGAATTACAGGAAGGTTGGTTTTTTGTTTGTTCTTTTTTGTTTCCTTTTTTTTTTTTCCCTTGAGATGAGTATAGAGGATGGATGGTCTAGAATTTTGTAAGGCTCTGTTGGAATTGCTTTTATTTGTTATGAAATACAGTCTTAGAACCTCTGGCTCATGGCCAGTAATAGGCCTGAGGTAGGACTGCTGAGCTTATCACTGTAGGGTGCTCCCTACTATGGTTTCTGATAAAGATCTATCAACTTCTTTGAGTCTGTTTGACCACAGGGAGTCACTGCAACCTATGTGTCCGTATATATTTGCAGCAATGTGACATTGCATCAAAGAAAGAAGTTTATGCTTGTCCCTGCTGAATTCGAACGCTTGTGCCATAAACCTTCGCTGAGCTGCTATTAGTAACAATACCTCTGACATTTAAAGTTCCTCCAGGATACTCTGCTTACTGTCTCAGGGTGCAGCAATAGAAATTAATTGCTAATTTTGATCAAGAAGCATCTTGGAACATCTTTGCAATGTTTAAGCAAGCCTGAAGCCTAAGATTCCCCTTCTGTTTGGGTTTATTTACTTAGGAAAAGGAGAAATTCAACTCTTTATCTTTTTATTTCCCATCTTGCTTTCAAAAGGGGTTGATCAGTTCAGACATACAAAATCACTGTGTTTTAGGATTGATTGCAGAGCTCCTCTTACATTTGAAACGTACATTTGGAACATCTTCACTCTTGAAGCATGTGCTCTGTGTGGTGTTGAAGTGAATCCTGTTTTCCTAACAGGAACCTCAAAGTTACTCTGATTGCATTACTGAATATCTTTTTGTTAATTGGGTAACACTGACCTCTGTCCAGGGCTCTTTAATGTGCTGTAGGAAATACCAAATTGCAATTAGTGCAAATCTTTCTTGTGTATGTTCTAAACTCTACATTCATAGCTGCAACATATATTAGATAACAGATCTGTGAAGGGATCTTGAGCGACCAGAACATGTAGTCCAGTCTTAAAATAGCTGCATTGGTTTGGTTTTGGTTTGCTTTAATTCCAGCTCTACTTTCTCTTTCTTTTCAGCATCTCCCAGGATCTCAGGAAGTGCTTAGTGCCTCAGTGTGTTGATTTTGATGCACATCTCCAGAAGTCCTGTTTCCCTAACATGGGCTGCAGTCCAAGAGCAAAGAACATTTAGGCAGTTCAGATGTCTGGATTCTGTCCAGAGCTTGATATTTTGATTAATACTTTGGCCTGTTCACCAGTTCCCTTCTCTGGCTGCTCCAGACAGTCATGTTCCATCCACAGCAGTTAGGAGGCTTATCTGAAGTATTAAAAATACTTCATTATCCCTTGAAAGGTGAACTTCTAGTGGAGGGTTTGAGAACTCAGCAAACCAGGAAAGCTTGAGTAGCAGTTATAAAACTCTACGCTGAAGTATTTCATGCTTAAATTAAATATTAAGAGATGGAACATTAATGTCATGCTCACATTTTTTTTATAACCATCTGATTTTTTTGATGATTGCTATAATGTTGTTAACACCTATTTGAAAGTGCAAAATATAGGGCATTATTCTTTACTCGAGGAGCTTTTTCATCTGCAGATTGTTTGTTGCTTTGGTTTTATAGCTTCAAGAATAACTGAGGAACCCCAAGGCATCTATATTCACCCAGTGTATGTGCTAGAGAGCGATGTAGTCACGAGCTGTTTTGAGATGCTAACGTACTAGTTGTCTTCCCTGCATTGCAGCAAGAACTAACGCAGCTCAGCCTCATTAGGTTTCTTGAGCTTGGAATGATGAAATTAAGGCTTTCTCACATATTTTTAATACAAGCAAAATGCCTCTCAGGAAGTTATATGCACAGAAACGTGCCCTGCATAGAAACTGTATTTCCCATTTCCCAGCTACGTTTCTAACTGGTTAGGCTAGCGCTTGGCTTTCTGAAGTGGCTGCTCTGGCAGATCTGTAAATGGAAGCTGTGCAGCTAGTAAGCACGATATGTGAATTATACTAAGACCTTGGTGATTACAGTTCTGGTGTTCCTATAGCAACAGGAGTGTCGTGCTGGTGCTTGAAGAAAGCTGGTCCCTTGAGGAGGGCAAAGCTGAGATGCAAACACAAGCCTTGGCATTCTCTAGATGGTAGGGCATTAAAAAATGAGCCCAGGCTGCTTGCGGAGTTAGGAGGGGAACCAGGCTCATGAAATATGAGGCAGTGGTGGAGAAATGGCGATAGAGCTCTTCTCCGTGTAGTTTTATTCTTTTGAACACAGTGCTGGTTTTGATGTGCTGATCCTCTTGGCAGTGCTTGGTGTATTTTTAGAATGCTGAACTAGGATATGAATACTGGGAATTTCAGAGAAAAGTTAATGTTTAGAAGATAGTTGCTGGAAGGTAATTGAAGAAACGTGTGTGTATACAAAGATCTTGAGGGAAGTCAAGAGTTTTTAATTATTATTATTATTATTTTTATTTTTTAATTTGGCAGCTTTCAAAATTTCATGACAGGCTTAACCTTCTGATCTCTAAAGGCTTTTGGAGTTTCATTTTGCAGGTGACTACAAAAAAATCAGGTGTGTAGGTAGTCATCATGCAAGGAAAGCTTGGAAATAGCAAATGTTGAACGCATCGGTTCACATCTTCCTGTGTGTTAAGGTGAGGTTTTAATCCAGCTTGTACCCTACTGGCTTGATGTCACTGTAGCTGAGTGCTTGCTGTAGGAAGCATTAACTTCAGTCCTCTTGGTGAAATTTTCTGAGATACAGGTGAAGTGATCAGCAGTTGCATGTGCTGAGCTCAGTAGCTATCCACAGTCTTTACTGCTGTGTGGTAAAGTCATTTGACCTTCAGATCATCTTGGCTTCTGAAGACTTAAATCCAAGTGGTGTAAAAGAAATAAATAACCTAAAATTCAGCAATCAAACAAGTGCAATTAGAACATAATCACAGCAGGAATTTTTGGAAAGTTAGTGGTGTAAGACTTGTCGTTACTGCTTTTTAAGATAGGACTTAGGCCTAGCAGTTAATTATTGTTAATTTCTAGAAAAGATGAGGGTGGGAAAGTGTAAGACAGAAGTGGGAGCATTGGCCTGTCGTAGTTTGTCGCAGTTAGCTCATGAAGGAAGAGGAATATTTGGTGGGTATATGCGAGTCTGTCTCACTGTGGAAATGTGTGCCCAGAAACAGGTCAGCTGTGGAGTGAGAGGTGTTTTCTGTATTTCTATACACAGAAGGTCAGGTATAAGTGTGCCTCTTTCATTGTTCTATACGTTAATTACTGGAAGTGCAAAGCTCAGTGAAGGACGTGTGGTTCACCATCCCATTGTCTCAGTTGCAGGCTTTTGGCATCGTGCAGCTTAATTTATAACCTCTGCCCTGCTTTTTAATTTTTTTTCCACTTGATTAGAAGGAAAACATCCGTTGTGGGAGCCAAGTGGGACTGAAGCAGAAGCTCTATTCACTAGTACTTTAATCCCTGCTTTCCTTTCACCCCATAGAAACCCCTGCTCTATTCTCTGGAAATGTTTGTATTTGTACATGAGCGCAAGCGGCTGTAGAATTGCTTGGTGAGCAGACTTGTTAGATGGTTACTTTTAACTTTGGATAGTTTGGGTTGTAGGACTGGACTTGAACAAAAGCTGCTTTTGTGCTGAGAAGTGTAGATGTGGATGAGCTTTTTCTGGACCAATGTCACTCAGGTTTTTATTTTGCTAGAGGACATCTTCAGAGATAATCAGGCTTTGTAAGTGGCTTCTGGAAGGTGGAAAGTGCTGATGAGAGTTTCCCTTTCATTTGTACACTTTGCTCTTACCCTTCCTTGAGTTCAGCAGAGAAGATTTCCATTCTGTTTTCAGAAAGTTTCTGGGCTGACATTGCCTGGGACCCATCAGTTTTGGTGTAAAGTAGATGGTCCTGCTCATGCTACCACCAGATTTGATAGCCTGCAAAAGCTTCCTGTGTGGCTCCAGAGGTTTGGACAAAGGATGTTTTCTTTGTGATAATATATTGCCTCACTGAGGATAAAATTGGATCTTTAATGTGGGAAGAAATCAGCATAGGCTTGAGCCTTTATTGCAAGAGGTTGTTCTGCTGGGTGTTGTGCCCTCCAGTTACCCACCCACTTAGGTGGTAGTTTCTTTTACTTAATGGGTCAAATTGTATTTTTCAAGGCAGTTGCCTGAGGCTTTTGCAAATGCTGGGTTGCATGTAATTCCTGCAAATGAAGAAGTTGGCACTTCTACCAAATACAAAAGGATCTGAAGAGGGAGGAGGAAATAAAACTTCAGAACTGGGTCTAAAATCCATTCTTTGCTATCTTGTTTAAAACTGTACCAGGAGACAGAAACACATCACTTCTAATATTTATCCTTTTCTTTTTATTTTTTTTTTCCTTTCTAAAACAAATAGCTAAAGCCCTTTTGCCACCTCTGATCTTCACCACTCTCCTGTTCATTCCTGCCTGTTATTTTGCCGCTCCTTGGTGTTTGGCAGAACTTCCCAGCTTTGTATTGTCATCAGATTTCATTAGTACAGACCTACTACTTCTCTGTTCCAGGACCACTTATGAAAGTATTAAGGTAAATTGGTGTAAAGGCCAACTGTTGAGAACGTGCAGTTGTAATCTCCTTTCAAACACAATTCATAATCTTTCCTTAATGAATTGTTTACCCACCTTGGTTCTTGTGCTGATTGCCCATCTTAATTTTAGAAGTACCATATGGGAAGCCCTTTATCCTGAACTGCTAAAGAACATCAGAGAGGGAGCAGGATTTTTGATGATGTTATGATAAAAAACAAAACAAAACAACACAACATATGCACTTTGTTCACAAGTTTAGGTAACTTCAAAACTGTAGCTATCATAATTCTATTGGCGATAAAAGAAATGTGCACTGTGCAGTTGGCTTAGCTGGGAAAGATCAAAACCTTGAATTCTAGACCCATTCTCCAACCATTGTTCTACTTCCTCCTTTACGATGCACATAATCATTCAGAAATACTATACTTATTCAAACATTTTCCACACTTTTACACTGTATTCTTTTCTGTACTCTGGCTTTTTCCTCTACTAGAACACTGGTTTAAGCTTTCTGTTTCCCCGGTGCACTGGCAAGCTGTATTTCTTGTACTCCCTTCTCACTTCCTATTCCAAGGCCAGGCAAATGGCAAGTTATCAGAAGTTCATACCAACAGTGACCCCGGTATTGAAGCTGTGCCAGTTGGACCTGGGAGATGAGACCAGGAGCTAGCTGAGTGTGACCCTGCTCTGCAGTAGTAGCTATTTTGATGGTAAAAGCCAAACTGAACTGCAGAGTTCCCAGCATCCTTTGTGCAAGAAGCTATTTCTGCTCATCATGTGGTTTCAAGAGCTGTGTGCTCGGCTCAGTAGGCTCTGTACAGGAGCACTGCTGAAAGCTGGAATTGTTCAGGACAGGCAGAAATATTGACCTGTGGGTTTAGGGGTTGCATGAGTATCTGGAATGAAATTTCCTTTTCTGCGTGAAACTTGTAAGGATGCTTGTAAGAATTTTTTTTTTCATGTTTAGAAAAGGGAAACCTCAGGAAAAGAATCAACATCTGTTAAGTAATCCTCCAGCTCATCTCTTGTGCTAACGTGACATCATCTGTGATTTTGCAGTTGCTAGGCTACTCCAGCTGCTCTGGACTCGCAGGGCAAAGCCTCCTTTGCTATGAAGGGGGATGCCTGGAAAATATAAGGGCATAGGTTGTGCTTTACGTGCACTTGCTTTCTTAATGCTTCTCAGTGTCATTACCCCCTCCTCTTTAGCATGGAAATGGCTTTTGGGTTCCTTGCAAATAAAATCCTTCTTTCTGGGGAGGCTTAGTAGATTTTAGGCATTAAAAAAAAAAAAATCAAGACAGCAACTTGTTAATTCAGAGCTGGATCCTGGTGCTATATATCATTTATGTTTTGATCAAGGAAAAAATAGTTTGTGGAGATGAAAAGGGAGATGACTGCAGGGCTTCTGAGGGTTGGCAAGAGGGTGCATCAGAGCAGTTTTTGATGTAGTTCTATAAGATAGGCGTCCTACATATGAAAAACAAACTACTGCTTGGTCCTTAATATTTCCTCCTTTGAGTACAGATAATAAATAAATTGTGAAGTGTATAAAAACAAATGTAGTTGCATTTCATAAGCACTGATTTAGATTTTAGGGCTATTAGCAAGGGGAATTTTCAACCTTCTCCCCTGTTTTTTGGCCACTTCTATACAACAACTAAAGAGCAAATTAGATAACAGAGCAAAGGGATTCATAGAAGAGATGTGGATATTTTATTAGTCCTCTTTCTTTTACCCTGTGTGCAGAACAGGCAGAAGTTGCTTTGTGCCCAAAGCTGAAAACTTTTTCTTGATATGCTTCAAGTAAAAAGCCTGGAGAATTTTTACATGCTGCTGCTCCATCCAAGTTGAATTTGAACTTTCCAAAGCCCAGTAAGAGAATTCAGTAAAGCTGATCAGTTAGCTAAGTGGGACAGGCAGTGTTGCTTTTGGCATTTCCTATGTTGTTGTCTAATCCTTTAATAGAAGCTTTGAAGAAAAACTTAAGGAAAATTATCCCAAGCAAGCTGACTTACTTACCAAAGGCCAAAATGGTCATTGGAGTCATATGTTGGAATCATTTGAATGGAGGAAATATGTTTTTAAATTATATAGACAGTGGATTCATCATTTTCTAATCAGTTAGATGCTGTTAGAGGACCTACAGATGAAAGAAAGAATTTACTTTTATCTGACTTTCTTAAGGATCAAATTTTTACCAGAAATTAAAAATATAATATTCAGCCCTTCAGGGTTGTTTTCCAGTTCTTGCCTAGACTAGAGATATTGATTTAAACCATTGCTTTGACACAAATGTATGATGTATTTTTATTTCCATATTGTCCTGAAGACATTTTAAGTGCCTGTTAGGCCATGCTCTGTAGTTAGGAAGTCCAGAGAGTGTTTTGGTTTTTTTTTTTCTGAAGATCTCTAGTTATCTTTTTGAAGAATGAGAGCTTAGCATGGAACATTCTTTACAAGCCTTTATCAGACATGATTCTCAAGCCATTCAGATATTTCTAACCAGAGACGCCCACTTGAAAGACCCCACAAGTTTTTTAAGACTTGGAAATGGTTAAAGGAAGGTCATTAACATCTTTCTGTGCTTAGGGGACATGAGTTTTGATGGTAATTATACACAGTTGATAACTTCAACTGGGGAAAAAAAAAAAGTAACTGAGGAAATCCACACATCGAATTCTTCTGGAAAAAGATTTCTTCAGGCTAGAGATAAAAGCGTTACTTAGCAAAGCCCTATCTGTTCTCTGGGCAAGTGGAAGCCTTTGGTTTGAAAGAAAATACTGCACTTCCATTAAAGAATGGAACATTTTCAGAACATTAGTCTATAAAGGGTGCTTTAAAGATTTGGGGGGGCAAAAGCAAAAACCTTTCACTTGGCCTATTAAAACAATTTTTATTCTTAAAAGCAAAGAATAATGCACATCTAGATGTAAAGATAAAGTAAAAAATAGCTACGTGTCATTTAAAAAGGCCAGTGTGGTGGACAGGGCAGTACAACTTTTACTGAGCACTTGAGTTTCTGATACTTCAGAGAAGCTCAGTAAGTCTCATATGCAGCACCAGATTTTACAGGGCAGGGGGGAATATTATCTCTGCATGCCTGTGGTGACAGTCCTATGAATCACATGAATTTATTGGTTTTTTAAGTCCTGCTTCTTAGAAATACATGAAAGCAAGGAATACTTGGTTTGCTTTAAAAACAAACTGATTTCCTTAGGCTTGCAAAGGAACGCTTTAAATCTACTGTTGAAATGTTTGGACCACTTCAGTTTCCAGTCCCAAAGAGAAAGCTGTGCTTTCTTATTTTTCTGTCCTTTTTTTTTTTTTTTTTTTTTCTTTTCCTGCTAATTTTATGTGTAGAGTGACTGTCTGAGTACTGTATCTAGCCACTGTTCTTTAAAGGAAGTAATCCTAGCACACATTTTCCTGTATCCATTGTTATTACAGGTGCTGAGGATGTTGTGATGGCATTTTCCAGATCAGAGACGGAAGACAGAAGACAGTAACTACAGGATACCTGAACAACACAGACCTGGAGAGGACAGTGAGATTCCTGAAGATAGAGGAGGATGGCTGAACATTAATAAGTTCCTGTGCCCACCCTAATTGTTCCTTGGTATTCCTTCTCCTTTGTAATTTTGTTTCCCTTTGCCCAACCCTCAGAATGCATCTCACAGCCATCTATTCCTGTAAGTTTTCACTTCTCAGCTGGGCTGTGTTCATTAAGGACGAACCTAAAGGTGTATGTTTGATTGGCTCAAAGGGACAGGCTGTGATTGGCTAAAGGAAGACAATTTTCCAAACTTGACCAATGAAAACTTTTTATCTCACATTTTACTTTATATTTTAAAGAAAGTGTCTTGACATCCTACTTCTAAAGAAGCTTTTCATGCTGTGGTGCTTATTTAGGTCAAACTTGTGAATTTGAAGAGGGTTTGATTTGGCTGCATAGAACTGGAAGTCACTTGTGATTGGTTGACAATGCAAATGCTTTCTCTTCAGTTGGCTTGCAGGTATTTTACTGACTTTGACACTTTCATGGCAGGAAGCTGATGTTTTGGTGCATTGGTTACTTCTCTGTACTTACTGACTTGGGGGGAAAAAGAGACAAATGTGCTTTGCAATATTTATTACATCTACACACATATAAGCGCTTGCTTTTAGGGGTTTGTTTTGGTTTTTTTGATTGGCTTTGAGATCATGTTTTTGATTTCCTATTGGCTGCAGTGTTTCTGATGCAATCAGTTTTTCCATTCTCATCTGCTCTGTGGCCTCGAGCTCTTTTGGGAGCATGTGTCGAAAGCATATTTAGTTCAATAAGTCCACCTGTTTAAGCTGGAACGTGGAGATCACCAGTGGTTCTGTGCTGCTCTGTGGGCTGTGCTATGAACTCCTGGTAGACCTGGCTGTACAGGTGGCTTCTCTCTTTGCTTCTGACAGAGGAGCTGTAGATATTTTGCAGGAATTGCAAGAGTGAGATCTATGGCTGTGACGTGAATTTGCCAAATTTGTATAGAGAATATGTGAACTTGTTTAAAATACTACATATAGTTCCACTTTAACCCTTTAATTGCTGCACAAGACTAGCTCTCACGTAAGGAAAAATTAATGATCATTAACTTAAATCCAACTTGCACTGGGCTTTAATAAACTAAGTTTCTAGTCACTTGAAAAACTGTATGTGGTTTGGCTCCTTGCAACTGTTCGGCGATAGGGAAATTATCTAGATCCTAAGATAGTACCATTTTCTTCAGGCACTGTTCCAAGAGGCCGTGGTGCTACATTAAGCTGTCCAATAGTGAGTGTACAGGTGACACTCTCAGGTTTACTCTCTTAGTAGTTGCAGGGCCTTAAAACACACACATCCCTTTACAAACTGAGAAACCAGTGAAATTCCCGAGGTGCACTGACTGTTCAGGAATCTGCACAGAAAATTCCTAGCACTGCTGCCTAAAACCTAGCACTTCATTCTCTCTCATGTGCAGGTCATTTTTATAATACTTCTGGATTTTCCTGTGGGTTGCACTGACTTTTAAGATGTTTCCAAATCTATTAAAGCAGAACTCCATTCACCTCTTCCTGGGTCTTTTCATATGGTTGTTAATTGTTTGAAGTAACAATTTGAGAAGCTGACTGTGACAACGTGATCATATTCATGGCAAGAAATTATGATGACAGGGTGCTGTTATGGTCTCAAAATATGGGGAAAAATCTTGAAAGAAACCGTGGAATGTGTGCAAAAGGAAGAATGGACTTGTGAGCACGAGGAGGGAAGTTATCTTGAACAAATAAATACTGTGTAATGAGAACAACTGTACATCTGTTTGTGAAGAAGATCCTTTTGATTCAGTTGCAGCTTTGTAAAATTCAATGTGAAAGTGAATCTTTTACCCCTGTTTCTTGGGGCTAGAAAAGACATTTCTTTATTAAAATAAACCAGGAATGAGCCCAAAAGATTCTTTAAATTTTGACCTGGCTGCCTAAGAGGCACTTTAATTGTAACTTTGGAGCAAAGGGGAGCAGCCCTTAAAGGGTTAATTTAAGGTTGGGGGGGGGATATGTGTGTTGCTGGCTGGAATGAATGGGCTGGATTGTGGTGGCCTGTCGTTGTCAAGCTAACATGCATCCTCCATGCGTATCTATGGCATTTCTGAGCTGTTAAATCTTTTCAAGGAGAAAAGTGAAGTGTTTATGTGGTTTAATCTTTTCACTAAAAATGTAACTGTTGGGGGGGGGAGGGCAGGAAATACAGTTTTTAATAGCTACTCTTGTTTCTTACTGATTTATTATGCTGTTAAAACGCCAAATGGAAAATACTTGCTTGACCTTTGTGGAAGAATTCCATGTAGATTCCAAATGTGGAGTCTTGAATAATATGTTGAGAAGGACATACTGAGAGAGGGCAATGTGGTGTTTAACAACATGATTGGAGATTCAGAGCCTGGAGGAGAGGTACTCTCTTGAGAACCGTTGTGCTTGCTTTGCTACCTGTGTGCTCTCCCCCTCCCCACGGGTGCTTTCTTAACCTGAAACCAGGGCTGGAAGATTTATAATGAAAAAAAGTCACACACAAATCAGGGATAATGTAGTGGAAAAGGGCTTTCCAATATTCTCCTTGAATTACGTATCTAAGTATTTATCTTCTTGCTGTGAAAACTAAATCCCTGTTACCACTGTGGAGCCTGGATTAATTGGGAGGTAGAGACACTTCACAGAGTGCATCAGCACGGTTGACTTGTTTATTGTATGTACAGATTGCTTTAGCTTTACCCTTGTGCTTTTGCCTTCTCAAGCAAACCATTACTAATAAAAATACCAAATCTGATGGTTTTGAGGTCAGAGGTGAGTACAGATCTAAACTGAAATATATTTGTGAATAGAAAAGGCTGTATAGTTCAACTACCAACCAAATAGTGCTTGAGGCGTCCAGTAAGGGACCATAAAAGCTTTAGAGGCATCTTCCAAAGAAAGCACACGTGCTTTGGGTGGTCTTTTGAGGAAACATGTTCCTTTAGATATTCACAATGTGCTTTTGCACTTCTTACCAACCTTAACCACCTACCTCTCCTGACACGCTGTGTTTTCCAGAGCTTGAGGAAAGATCTGAATGAGATACTCCTCTCACCTCTAGATGGGGAGCAATTGCTGTAACTGTTGGTAGGTCATCGTGCCGGTGAGCTTTGTCCGTTGTAAATGAAAATGAGAGTCCATTATTAACTTAAGCATTTAGATTGATTCTCTCAGGTCCTGAAATAAACCTGGTAGTAACAGCACATGTGAGCTGATGGCACAGCAACACTGGGAAGGAGCTATTGCCTGAAAGAACTGGACCACTAATAAAATAAAATAAAATAAGCTCTTCAGACTTTCTGTTCCTATTCCTATCTAAGGTAAGTCATTACTGTAAGTTGTCTCCTGTGGGATACATTTCTATAGCTATAGAGTATCTGTTACAAGGCTAGAGCAGAACCTTCTCTCAAGTTACCACACTTTTATAATGCGAGAAGAAAAAAAAAAAAACAAAGGTCAACATTTGAAAGCTTTGAATCAAGTATATAATGTATGTTAGAAATTATTTTATGGAAGACATACTGAGTGCCTGGGCAATGAGGGGAATACATGATTTGGATTACACTAAGATCAGTCCTTCAGCTTTTTTTTGGTCTCTTGCCTCCCAAAGGACTCTGTGGCAGAGCTGACAGCGAAAAAGACTGCAGGGCACTGGGACCAGCAGAAACCAGCAGTGCAGTAAGAGCAGTTTCTGGAGGTTTAAGAAATCCTCAGTTGTATTCAGTCTCTACAAAAGAAAAAGTCCTTAGTGAGTAAGCATCCCTTCCTCTCTGTTATTTTTCAGTAACATGAGGTTTTAAGAAGTTTTGTTAAAACTGCAGAGTAGTTGGTTTAGGTGTAAGAGTAACAGGAGCACTAAAGTGTTGCAGTTTTCTGCCTTGCTGGGATATTTGCTGAATACAGTTGGTTTTTAAGCCAACTGGCAGCAATCTGGTGTCCATCGAGACTCAGCATCAACCTACTCAACACCCAAATGAAACTGGACCTAGGTGTTACTCAGCACTGCAGAGAAGCCTGTGTTCTATGTAGTGCAAACCCTTCCCTCTTCACAGAATCAACAGGAATTTTTTAAGTGAAATGTTTTCATTGGTTTTATTTCTCCCTGTGCCACAGAGTAGTGTTAAGGATCCTGTCAGGTAAACCTGGAGGAATGATTTCAATAAGCTTAGGCACTATGAATGGCCTGGTACAAAATGAGCTTTTAAAGGTGTCAAAATGTGTCCAGTCTTGTTCTTTATGTGACAGTCACAGTGCAGATGTTTGTTTGCTGGACAGACTTGGTTTTTTCTCTTGCAGCCTCAGGTGTAGTACGTTGAGTTGGCTCTAGTGCTGCATCTTGCCCATTTTGTATCCTGTGTATCTGTGACTTCTCCAGAGCTGCAGTAAATAGGTCACTACGTTGTTGCTGTGCTGCTTCTTCCAGATCTGGTCTAGACTCGTTACCACAAGTCTCTACAGACACTTTTCACTACAGCTTCCCTTAAACCTCTTCGTTACCGATGCTTTTCTCAGGTTTACAAATCTACAAGTGCTCTATAACAGGGAGAAGCATTGTTATTACTTAGCAAGGTAAGAGAGGAGCTTGCCTCTGTTGCCTGTCAGACTGTAGTAGGTTCCCATGCAAAGATAGAAAAGAAATCACCTACTGTCTCCTGAGCTCTGCTTTCATTTTCTTTGCAGCTGATTTGCCGCAAGCAGGATTCCTGCAGTAAGTTATAAACAACCTGGCTAGTTTCCTTTGTTGCCTGAAGCACCTCGGTTTTGAGGGTTGTTTATTTTGGAAAAGATATATATGTATGTATAATTTTTTTGAAGCTTTTTAACCTGGCCTGCTTACAAGCTGCCTCGTGTATCAGCATGAAATAGTTATATGAACAGAGCTTTTTGTTCTGTCATTTTTGAGGTTAACTCTCCTTGCTACTAAATGCTCATCTGTGATCAGAGGCCTGAGAAACTCAGAAAATACACTTTTAGCCTTGGTTTAACAACTAAAATACTAACTCCAACCCAGATGTGGGCTGATGCATCTATACTTCTCTTTAGTTTTTTCACCTCAGCTGATGATTGCTGCCCTTTTCTGATGCAGTTACAACCACAGCAATCTCTACAGGCTCAGAAGACAATCCTCTGTACACTGGATGGGAGCAGCTGGAGACACTCAATGCATAGCAAGGACTGCTCTGCTCTCCCCATGTGTTGTGCATGTCACTGCTACACAGCACCTGAGCTCTGTGGACCACCCCCCCAGAGGAAAAGGCCCTTTACCCCCTGGGAGCAGGACAGGTGGTTAATAGGTTTCTTTTTTTTTTTCCAAGGCTGTAAAATACTTCTGATTAACCTCGTTACTTCAGGTTGGTTGAGCTGAATCCTAAGGTTACATCTGTGTTTTGGGGTGAGACTCTTATAATATTAGGGACCCATTTAGCTAGATTTATGTTTGAATAAATATTCAATAGAATTCTTGGCTTAACTGTTTTTAGTTTTAGTCCCAGGCAAAGAGTTCCCTGGTTTTTGATTTTGAATTGGAAGCCGCAAGTCATCATTTATTCAAGCAGACAGAGTTTGCTGTTTACACCACGGTCCACGTGCTGTCACATAAAACACATTCCCATTTTGCAGTGAAGTGAAAGTAATTTTTCCTACTCTTCTCAGATATGGCTGTAACTTGGTACTCTCCTGATGCTTGCAATATTTCATCTGATGAAAGGAACAAGGATGACTGTTCTGAAAATATTTTTCTCCAAATGAGGGGAATTTTGTGAGATGAGCATGGATAATAGATCAAGGCTTGATGTAGAGGTACAAAAGAGTAAGACTGACTCCGAAAACTTAATCTCTAGGTGTCCTACCTGTGGGATTTTGTTTGAGCTGCCACAAGAACTTGAAATTGGTTTTGTTTCCTGCCCTTAGACTGTTCCTTCAGAGAAGCTAAATGCGTAATTGTGGTCCAAGACTGAAGAGCCACTTGGGACTGGAAGTGAAACATAACTTATTGATGTCTAGTTTGCAAATGAGAACCCTGTGTTCAACCACAGTAGCAAGGGAGTATGGCCCTGGAAGTTGCCTTTATAGTGTAGGGTAAGACTAGGATGGTCTTGCTGCTTTGTCACTGATGGGTTGGGAGTTTACTTTTGGGTTGTTTAACTGTGTGAAGGGATGTGCAGTTTCTGTGATTTCAGAGGAAGGATGCTGCTTCAGAAGAGAGCAGCTTTGCATGTTATTATGTGCATATATTTGTTTCATGAAATAGGAGAATGCAAGAAGTTACTTGATTGTGGAATGACGTGGAAGCTTGTCTTGCTGCTGACTGCCCCGTAATCCACTTTGAGCTTTACTTGTGACCTCCTAATCAGGGGGCACAGTGTAAATTGTGTTGAACGTGATTGGAATGGACAGTGGTAGCCAAGCATTTTCCTTCAGTCTTTTGTCATGTATCTCAAGTGCCTGGAGCAGACAGACGTTCGCTATGTGTCGCCTGATCGATGTCTGCTGCTAATGCCTGAAGTGTGTGCCTGGTGTCTGGTCGCAGACAGATGTGGAGCTTTCTTGTGCAAGTAGAACAGTTCACAACGCAGCCTGGCTTTATGTTTTGTTGTTTCATGGCTTGATTCTGCTAAATCTCTGGGGCGTGTGAGGAGGAAGATAGGGGGAGGTCAGGAATGGATGAATTTCTGTAGGTGGAGGCACAAGAGGAGGATTCTGCCTCACTCTTGTATTCTCATAAGCTTCTTTGAGCCTGCAGAAAGATGGTAATTAAAGCAGACAGAATCTTAAGCTTTTGACTTGCCTCACCAGTAGCACCAGACTTCACAGTCTCCCTCTAAAGGGAGCTGTGCTGTGTGCTGGTTCTGTAGCATGCTTAGCTGCTTGTACCATATGGGCATACGGTAGAGCCTTTTGTTTTAGTCTGGCCTTGACCTTGAGGTCACAGTCTCCTGAAACTAAATGGGATGTTTGGACTTACCCTGGCTGGTGTAGTTACATGATCATTATTACTTGGGTTTTTTTAATTTTTTTTTCTCTCCTCTCTCTAAATGTAGCCAAGTCTAGATGTCAGAGGATTGGAGCAGTGCAGGAAATTAAATGAAATCTTTTCACTTTCAGTATTACTTTAAAAAAAGGAGGCAAGACAAGATAACTGAGAAGTGTTTTGATTAACTACATCCCAGTAACAAGTAGGAAAGGCTTTCTACAGGTTTTGCTGACAGCAAAAGCAGCAGAGCTCAGGCACGTACCTGCTCTAGTAAATAGTAGACTAGCAGGGTAATGCCGAGATGTACACGAAGATTCACAGCTCACATCTTTCTATAGAGAACATCCTTTCCTCTGACCTTTGAGGCTTAAATAGAGAATGTCAGAAAAGTCACTGTGGCTTAAGAACTGGTGAGGTGGATCACAGACAATGAGGCCTCTGGCATAGTAAGATCCTAGACCTGGTAATGTTTACAGCTTCAAGTCAACTCCTTGAATTCAGATCAAGCAGGAGGAACATTAAATTCAACTGTGTCAGGTTGCTGTAGAGCAAAGAAAAAAAACTAAAATACCTCTGGGGAGGGGGAAGAACTATTAGATATCACTTAAGCATCATAAGAAACGTTATCTGCAGGATTTGGTGGTGACTTAGTTGAGCTTCAGCCACACTTTCAATTGGTTCTGTAGTTGTAAAATGACGGGTACTGACACCTTTGCAGGAGAGGCCACGCTGCTTTTGTGATCTGATGGATAGTGTGTTCTACCACCTGAGTAGAAAGAGGAGGTCGTGTGTGTTCTTTCTGTAGTCACCTATCTTGGCAGAGTGCAGAGAGTTGGTTCCTGTCTGGACCTGAATAAATTTTGATGAAGGTTGTTAGTAGTTCTAAGCAAGAATGGTGCTATAAAGAGAGGGGGAGTGCTAAGGGGGGAGAGAGAGATTCAAGGGGAAAAAACCTAGGAGGTTATAAATGTGTTTTCCTCTGTGCTGGAGGTTAAATAATATTTTATGCATGTGACAGAGATACTGTGATTAAGGAGCTGTCAGGCAGAGTGAGAGCTGGGCAGCAAAGGGAGCAAAGATGCTTGAGGGAGAAGGGTATAAAGATGTTCTAATGCTGAACTCTCTTGTGTATATCTAGTGAATGATGTGTGGCTCTGTGTGCCTTTCACTGAAAAAAAAAAAAAAAAAAGGCTATTCTATGGATATTTAATTGGGTTTTTTTTCCCCTACATTGCTCGAGTATCTCTTCTATCTCAGATGTCTCACTGGTTACTAGTGACATTGCTTTAGAAAACAATCAAAAACTCTAATCTATGCTGCTGCTTCAGGGTCTAGGATTAGGACTGTACAGTGACATATCATAATCTTGTACGTAATTCACGGCTTTTAACAAATAGAGACTATCTCCCATTGTTCCATTTCTCCTGTTGATGCTGTTGCAGAAAGACTAGCTCTTGTGCATCGTGCTCAGTTTGAGGACTCCGGTTATTGCCGAGCCTCTGGAGTTTTAGCTGTCATCGTACCTCCTGTCCAAATCAGCAAAAAATGGGCATTCAGACTCATTTTTAGACCAGATCAGTAAATACTTGACCTATCCCGAGTTGCATTTTAATGTAATGTTACACAGGCACCAGTCATTCCCAGCGGCTGTTCCTCGCACTGCACGAAGCTGCCTGGGTAAGCTGAGCTTCAGACAGGATGATACGCCTGTCTCATCTCATAAGCTTTTTATTCCCACTCAATGGGCAACGCATCACTGAAGCAGCAGTAAACATGGAGAAACGTGTGCTGGTAGAATGCCGTGCAAAGCGCTGGGCTTCAATCATTTATCACAACATGGGATTTATAGACACGCACACACACAACCCTCCTTCCTTTGCAGAAGGCAGTGTTGTCATTCCACTTATTGAGCGGGTCCACTTTTGACAGAAAAGAATAGTGGATAGACCAGGAAGAGAAAATGTAAGAAGTCTTACATCAGATGCTTGTTGTCCAATACTGAAAACAAGAGAAAACCTGAAGTGTCAAAAGGTGCAGGTGGAATGGAAATTCATGGCTGTGGAATGTTTGTCTGGGTGGTAAGATGGTCCTTGAGATCATGCTGGGTCCAACAGAATTTGATCCCAGGGAAGAAATGGTCACAAAACCTTTACTAAAGAACTCAGAAATGTTTTATCTTCCTTCACTGAGTAGAGGGAAACATGGAGTTAATGATCTAGTGGATACATTAAAGGAGCACATTGGAGCCGTTGGAATGGAGTAATTATTCTAAATCACTGGGATTCACTTACATAGATGAGCTTGGTTGGGGGTGTGCAGGACACATGGTTGTCTGTGTGCCGAGTACAAACCATGGTGATGTTGGTTCTGCTGGGTACAAGAGCCTTAGCTCTGAGTGTCTATTTGTTTCCTGCTGGGTTAAGACAATACAGCTCTTTGCTGGCTCCCTCTTAAGGATGTTCATAACACCTATTCAGCCTGTACAAAAGCCACTGAGTAGCATTCTGCTGTTTTCCTACTGCTGGTAGGTCAGTGGCTGAGTCACTGCTAGAAGCAAACCTCTGTTCATGTTCAGTATGTTCCCAGAACAGTACTCCACTTCTTTAACACAACCTTCCCACCACAGGCCAGTTTAACCTCCTTTCTATTGCAGAGTAGCAGTGGAAAGCAACATCCAGCTTGGAAAACACAGAGGCAGACGTGTCCTTGTAGGGAGACTGTCTGCCTTGGAGCTCCCCACGGGGCGGCAATCGGCCCCTGCTGTTGGCAAGTTGCTCTCACTCTCTCGACAGCATTAATCAGGGCTGACTGTTCCTCTTAATCCTCTGATCCTTTCCATACGGAGCAGAACCCAAGCGTGGCGTTTGCGTGCTAGGCTCCCCTTCACTGAAAATAGGGCCAGCTCCGTGGCTTGCAGCAGGCAGCGATTAGATGGGTGGGTGATCAAAACATGATTAGCAAATGTGCAATTAGAGTGAAGGCCAGGAGGGCAGTGGCTTACTGCAAGGAAAGGTCACAACTGGTATCTCGCTGAAGAGAAATAAGTATGTGAAATGGCAAAGGATTTAGCTGCACTCTTCTCTGGTGAGACTGTAACTGAAATAGTCAAGGCACTCCTAGGAAGAAGCAGGGAACACTGAACTTTGAAAGAAAGAAAAAACAAAACAAAACACCCAACCAATGTAGAAAAACGCTTTCCTCCTGGACCAGGTAATTTTGAAAGGGACTTTTTAAAGCACCAGAGATAGCTTCTGTAGCTAAAACACGGCCTCAGACATTGCATCGATTCTAAGTTTTGTCCTGGATGGGTTTTTGTGACTGATAGACAGAAACTTCAGCATTTTCTCCAGCAGCTGGACAGTAGAGGTACTGACCATGCCTTGCAGAGCTTCGTGAAGCTTTTAATAGATCAATGTGTGAAATGCTTTGAGACTGTATGGAAAATGTCTAGAAAAGCTGCAGACTTATTGCCAGATGTGATGAATTTGAGCAGGCTGGGAGTGGAGAGGGGTTAGGGGAAGAACTACAGTTTGCTTGAAGCCAATTGCAAGTGAAACAACAGCATAATTTTACCTTATTCCTGTTGTAATTAAATGTCTGTGTGATGTGGAATACACGGCAACTAGAACTGTCTCAGAAGGACTGTTAGTAAAATTGATCCCGTTTCTCCACATCTAAGCAATGGTGTTCACATCAGCTTCAGAGACAGCACGACTGGGCCCATTTACAGCACCAGGCAGTTCACTGTTTCCTCAGGAGTAGAAGGCACTTGCCTGTAATGATGTGAAATCTAATACTGCGTGATGAAAATTCAAATTACACCTTCAAGATCCATGGAGGTTTGGGAAACATAATCTATGGTCCAGATCCTGGAAATCAATTCAGTGATACCACCTAATTTAACTGGGGTCTGTGCAAACAGAGGGAGTTGTTCTTAGGGCTCTGCCTGCAGCATTGGCACCTCTTGTACAGTCCCACTGAGCATCCATTCAACACGCTGCACAATTCAGGGGGCGAAGTGGATCATTTTACTAGGGAGCCTTATGCACACTTGGGAAGAAAAATATGGACAGCTGTTTTGAAAGTCCAGTCACAACCAATAGGACTCCAGTACTTAAAGCGTATACAAGCTGGGCGACCTATGAATTAACCTCAGTCATCTGATATTTGTACGTTACAGGAGGTTAAACAACAGAGTTAAGCCTGTGAGGATTCAAAGCTATTTACAGTGGGTTGGGAATTTGAACCTCTGTTCTTATGCCATGAAATGATTCCCTCTGCCTGAAAGTCTGACCCAGCAATCCAGCCTCAGAGAGACATCAAGTGGTTCTTTTTACAGGCCTATTGCATGACGTGCTTTGCACAGGAATGGGAAAACTATAGAGAAACAGTAACTTGTTTTCAGAGTAATAATAATTTGTCCTGGAGATAAAAACCCACCCCCATCTTTGAGGTGTCTGCGGAGTAAATCTATGCCTACTTAATTTAGTCCAATCTACCCACCTTATTGTCTTACAGTAGTGAGTGCTTTATTTTGTTTTGTTCCTTAATATTTCATTGGAATATCTGGTAAGTGCTCATTTGTGGATGATCTGTGCAATTGCAAACCAACTTGGTAGACCCTTTTTAACTTTCTTTGCTAGATGTCACTGAGTTTCATGGGCATCAGTGGTAGATTAAAGATCTTGGTAAGAGTGACCCTTTGAACAGCAGTGATGACATGGCTGGAAGAGCTGTATGTGGCAGTACTCATCTGGCCCTTGTAGCCCTGTTGCCTCAGACAGGGATTAGAATGCTGGATACAGGGCTGGACGTTTGTAATTTGGTTTCCTTTTAGAAGCCTCTGAAATAGACTGCAGCCCAACAGGAAAGCATCTGCTTTTCTCTTTGCTGAAGAACGCTGCTGGAACTTCTCTGTATAAACTCACTTAAAAACCCATTGCTTGATTTTATTAATGTGTGCTAATTTGGCTCAATTTACCTACAGAAAATTACTTATCTGAATAAAATGCAAGAATATTGCCAAGCGAAAGGGGAAAATAAAGGGTATAATTGTGTTAATTATCAGAATACCAGACATGTAATTAATATGCCACAGGAACAAAGAGCAAATGTACTAATAGCACATAATTGGACTTAAACTACACCCTTGGTATAAATCTTTGCAATGGAACTGTTGTGTTTGTGCTCCTTTTCAAATTAGCAATAAGGAATAAATTAACATCCATTTTCTTGCCCATACAAAGACGGAATCATATTGTGGGGCAGGGTAATGAATTCAGAGAATGCCTTTACATTCCCATATGGCTCTTAGGGAGGGGAATACTCATGCACATGGCTCTTCTCTTCCTTGCAGGAAGGCAGGCAGAGTGAAGAGGAAAACCTCATTGTATGACCAGATGTTCGCTGAATACCACGATCCTAAAGAATACAAAAACTCTCTAAGCTGAGTAATTTCAACATTGGCACCGATACCTGGTGCAAGTATTTGAGTTGCTTTAGCCATCCATCCATCCTTTTATACACGGTATGTTACTGTGTTATATTGTGATATAAGGAAATGGGTAGGATAAGGGATAAGCACTGACCCAAAGGGACATTTGTGTTAGAACTGGAAAGGAAAGCTCTAATTCTTCACACTTTTTTTTTTTTTCCCCCACAGCAAAAATCTCTAGTTCAGTTTTCTGTATAAGTTAGGGAGTTAAAGCAGTTGTTAATGTGGACATGGCCCATATACTGCTCTTCAGAGCAGGTTACTACAGCACATGAAGAACACACTGTAAAACCACCAGAGTCCTTGGTGGGTTTTTTTGTGGACATGTGTTGTAGAAAAGCTCCTCCAAAGCACCTGACTGTAATTCTTATTTTATTGAATTAGAGGCTGATTAGTAAAAGAGCTTACTTCTGATGCTGTTTCATTTTCCATACACTCTTTGTCTTCATTGATATCTTAGTAAGCTTTAAAAAATGATTTCTTTAATCTTTTCAGAGGCCACAGTGGACTTAGGGGAGACCTCAGTACCCTTTCAAGTAAGAAAATACATTTTTAAGAAACAGGTCCTGTTCCATTTAGACTCCACTTCTATTTATATAACACAGCTTAAAATAGCCATTGTGGTATTAGATGCAAAGACTTATGTTAATAAAGCCTAAATTTTATTGAGGTCCTTAAGTATTGCTTTTTAGCTAAGCCCTTGAAAGCCAGTCTGTTCAAGGTATTTCAAGGTATTACAGTATTTCTTAATTGAAGGTATTTCAAGGTATTGCAGCACTTCTTCATTTTACCTATGATCTTTGTGGCCTGCTTTCCTAAATATTCAAATGAAAAGCCTAGAAATTCTGTCTTATTCAATTGTAATGCACCTCTCATCACAGTATCTAGACACCTGCCTTTCTACTTCACTGAAGTATTGTGAGAGTGCATTAATTAACGCTTGAAAAATGCTTGGAGATCCTAGGATGGAAGGTGCTAATGAGTTGTAAAATATTATAATCATGTTGCAGAATATTCAGTCTCTCTGTAAGGAAAGACTTGCATCTTTCCTTCACTGCTTTCATGTTTCTAGTTGCATTTTTTGCAATGGAAGGAAAGTCTAAACAGGACAAAAAAGGATTAAGCAAGGTAGAAAGATTGCTAATGCTGCTCGTTTTCTTGTAGGGAAGCTGGTTGTTTTTATATACTACTTTTGCTTATTGAATTTTCTTTTTGTCTCTCCAACGAACCCATACTTCAATGGCTTGTTGAGAATTCTCTGAACGTTCAGTAATGTCAGGGGAAAAGATTTGCTTCTTCAGATTGCCAAGGCCTTCATTTGCATCCCCTAAATCAATTCTTGTACGTGATCAAAGCAGTTCTGGAAATTTTCAAGTGTGGGGAAAACCAGTCCTCTAATTCTTTCTCCTCTAATATATACAGTCAGGTTCCAAAGTGTTTAAAAAAAAAATAAAAATCATCCACTAAATCTAAAAACATATGAATTTATATTCAGAGGATTGCAACTGTGTATATTTAAAAACATGAACTTATGTTGAGAAGATTGCAACTGTGTATGTTAGGGACAGCAAGGCTAGAAAAGATGTAACAGGTCTTTGATGAATGTTTTCAGGCTGGCAGGGGCATTCCTCTAGTATTTTGTTGTGGAGTTTCCTTTTGAATGAGCCAAAAGATGCCACTTCTGCGTGTTCCCTCACAAGGGTACTCTGTGGTTTCATGGATCTCACAGTGAAGAATTAATTATTTTTTATATTCACTTTGGATTGTCTTTTTCTTAGTGTCATTATCGTTCACTCTTCTTGCTTGGCTTAGACTGATAAAGCAATGTCAGGACCAAAAAAATACCAGAATTTGAATCCCCCAAATACCTAGAGATTCTCCTCTTGCTTTCTCTAGTGGGAATGGGAGGAGCTAGAGTGGAGCTGTAATACAGCATCTCAGAAACTGGTCTGTTGTTGCCTTCATCTAATATTTTGCTTGGCTGTGCGTGCAACTCTCTCATGAGCTTAATTACTTCATAGTCTCTATGGCAATTGGTCCCCTTTCAGAAGTGGTTTCAGGGCAGCTGTGATAAACCTAATGCTCAGTAGAGGAGATAAAGCTGAACTCTGAGCTCTAACTTCCCCTTAAATTTTTTAAAAAGCAATCCTAAGCTGGAAACAAACTAGTATGCAGACTTTAATTGTATTGGGATGAAAATAAACCCACCCCCAGTCCTGGCTTATTTAAAGACTGGACCATTTTCTCAATCCAATTCTAGACTATATGACCTCCCCTTTTGAACAGGGATTCAAGCCTAGTATCTAGAAGTTCATAGTGCATGTTTGGCATGTATTCAAAATCATTTATGATCCTGAGCTCTAACATTCAGGTCCAGATCTGCTTTGACTTCACTGAGCGTGTCTCGCTTCTCCCTGTATTTATGGTATGTGCTGGCTTCCTTTAGTAGCAAGCAGAGGCAGTCATTTTTACCTATCACCTCATCTTTTAATTTCTGGCTGCTCAGCTCCATTCTGACAAGTGCAATAAATGTGTCCTCCTGGGTCCTTGCAAGCTGGGCATTAGTCACACTGTGCATTTCAAGGACATCAGTCCAATAGTTTTTCTGCTGTAACGGAAAACATGTTCTGCCAGGAGCCATTTGTTCCAGTTTTGTTGGTTACCAATAAAATAAAAATCAATGTTTCTTTGCAGCTTGAGAAACAGGTCACAGAGTAGGAGGGAGATAGGTGGTAAAAATGAAGGTGCTGAAGTTAGTTCTCTGAAATAATGGCATGTGGCATTTCAGATAAAGTGAGAATCTCTGTCAACTGGTGAAATGCAGTTACCTCTGGCCCACAGTGCAGCTATTGTTTAGCAGCAAATAGGACTGGTGCAGAACTGGTCTCACACTGGGCAATTTAAACCAAATTTAGTATTGTGAAACAAAAGGTGTTTGAGAGGATGTTGTATTCGCTATGCTTTTAGATTAAGTGCCAGTGGAACATCAGCGGTGATATGGATCAGAATTTCATTTTGCTGCCTCCACCACAGGTAGAGAACCCATCTTATCTGTATCCTCCCAGTTCACCCCACTTAGTCATCTAACTGAGCAAAACCATCTGAAAATACAGACTGAAGAATTATTGGCTTTACTGATTCAGTGCCTTAGTCACAACTGACTCGGAGGAGTTTTGCTTAGAGAGTGAAATGCAATCAGTGCCTTCTCCTTCCTTGGAAATTTCCCTGTTTCATGATGACTGATTCAGCTGATTAATTAGTCTGAGCTGGTAGTGTCGTTGTGCAATAAATAAGGTTTACCTAGACATAGCATTTCTTCTCTTTAAAAAATGTCTCTCCTTCCTAATTCTACAGATTCAGAATCATTTTAACGAGTCCTGATGTCCTGATAGTAGCACTGAGGTCCCCTTCTTACCATGGTCAACAGTAGTGTCCTTGTCCCCATTGTAACATAGTTTGCTCTTTGAACTGTCTGTTCTGTCACACCTAATGAATCGAGGTTGTTCTCCACTTTAAAGGTAATATTAATTTATTTTTCAGAAAAAGTTCTAGAGTATGTGTCTGTATTTGCATGCCAGCTGGCCACTGCCTTGCAAACCCTCTTCAGAGACTTTTATATTGACATTCAAGCTCTGTTCTGTTCCTAATCAAAATCCAGTATTTGGGCAAATAGATTTGTGTTGTATCGTGTATTCATCAATGGGCAATCATCTTGTAACTGATAACATCTTGACTTGCAGATGTTTACTAATGGTGTGGTTCTTACTCATGCATTAAGTCAGTAAGACCAGTTTGAGAGTCATACTGAGCTGGACAGTCCTTCTACTCTCCATACAAAAGAAAAATAGATAATGTAGCGTACTGTCAGCTGAAGCTGCGTTGGCAGAATGTAAAGACTCAGCTATCTGGCAACAGATGGGCTACAGGCTTCTTCTGACATGATCTGCCATCCAGCATATGTTAGACAGGCTGAGAAATCAAGGGGGTTTAGACTGAGGCTTTAGCTTTATTTAAAAAAAGAAAGATGTCTTAGCTCTTGATGGAGCAGGTGGCCTGCAGCACACAGTCAATGAAATCTGGGCAAACTCCTTGCTTGGTTAAGGGACTGCTCCATAGCACAGGATAATAACTAAGGTATTGTTCCTTGTATTGGACCACAGTCTATTGCTCTTCAAATTCCGTGTTTGCGTATTGGCAAATATGCTGAAGATACAGCAAGTAAAGGTGGTTGGTTTTGAGGGTGGAGGAAGCCATTGGGTGGGCAGATCCACTTGCCTTTGGATATCCCAACGCAGTGGCTTCTGTCAACTTGCTGAGACCCTAGTGACGGGTCCAGGGCAGCAATTCAGTCGATTTCTCACCTTTGCTTGGCTGGTGTGTCCCCCCCATCTCGAGTTTGGGGTAACCTGGTAGTCTGTGGGGAAGGTAACTGCTTTGGGCTTGCCTTGGGAGGGAGGGGGAGGCTTTTCCAGAACGGATCAATCTTGGTATTTAAAGTGGATAGTGTTTTAAAATAAAGAAATATCACATCTTGAGGATCTTGAACATTCTGGACTTTATTTTTACTACACTGTGGGAGTGAAATGGCTAATAGGTACACAGCATGAATAGTCATATCTAATAATAAAATAAGTTGGTTGCATTTTAGTTGTCAAAACTCTGGTCATGGTAAGGTATTTTTTCTTCTGTTGAAGCATTTTCTAATTGCAATTTTTGCCCAAAGAGCAACTAACTTTTCTATTGCAGGACATGTTCCATGCACCTTAATTATTCCTATGAAACTTCTTGAGTTGAGTAGTACTTGGGAATTTTTCTAAACAGAACAAATAAGACTTGTGCCTTGATAAAAGTCAGTAAAACTAAGCTAAAAAAGGTTTCTCACTCCGCAGAGTATCTGTCTAAACTGTTCCTCCATTTGTGCTGTGTCACAGGATCTGTACCTGGGGGGATGAGCACCAAGGAAACCCCCAGGTCTACACGTAGCATTAACTTAGGAAAGCACGATGGTGCTCTTAAGATGTGTTGGTTCAAAGCAGACACTTTTCCACAGGATTGCAGTTTTAGAGCAAGGAAAACCTAGCCTTAAAGCGTCTGTTTGTTTCACGGTTCTTGTTGGAGGCAGGTGCTGACACTTTGTTCCTTCCCGAAGAGGTTCAGTGCCCAGCACCTGACCAGGGTTTGTGCTGCCAGTGCCTCCCTGTGCCGGGCTTGCTGCTGCTGGCCTTGCTCTCTTTGGCATCAGTGTCGGGTTAGGTAAAAAAAACAGCTTTTTTTTTTTTTGCCTTTTCTCTGGAAAGATCTGCGAAAGTTAAGATGAAAGCACTAGAAGGGCTTTATGCAGGTTCGAGCTCTTTCTGAAATGTTGGGGATTTTTTAATCGGCCTTTACTTAAATCAGCTGCGAGGCTTCAGCGGGGCAGCGGCTAAGCTCGGATTGCCAACTGCCCGCAGCTGCAGCGAGGCGGGGACCTTCAGCTCCTCCAAAGGAAACAAAACTCCCCCACACCACCAGCCCTCTTCGGCGGGAGGCGGACGAGCAGCCGGTGCGGTGCCGGTGCGGTGCCGCAGTGCCCGGCCGCCGGGGCTCCCGGGGCGGAGCGGGGGCGGGTTTGGAGCCGGCAGGCCGGGCAGAAGGCGTTTCTCTCGGCGGGGCTGTGCCCCGCTCCGCCCCGCCGCGCAGATGGGCTCTCCCGCATCCCCCGCGCCGTTGGTTCGCTCCCTTCCCCCGCCTCGTAACCGGCGCGGGGGGACCGGCCGCGCTCGTCGCCGCCGCCATTTTAGGTGCCGCTGGCGGGGGAGGGAGGGAGGGGAGAGGAGGAGGAGAGAAAAGGCGAGCGGAGCGGGGCAGCGCAGCGCTTCTCCTCCCTCCTCCTCTTCCTCCTCCTCCTCCTTGGGGCCGAGCCGAGCCCTCCACCCGGCGCAGAGCGGAGCCCGGACCAGCGGGGGCGCCACGGCCGCCCCGCCAGCCGGGGCTGCGCGCTGCCCTGCACCGCTCCGCGCTGCCATGCCGCCGCCGCGCCGTCCGGGCATGCCGCGATCGCTGCCGGGCCCCGCCGCCTCCCTCCTGCTCGCCGCGCTGCTCTGCGGAGGAGCAGGGGCCGCTCGAGGTAAACACCGCCGGGGAGGGCGGGGGGAGGCTGCCGGCCACCGGGAGGAGGGGAGGGCGATAGGTCTGGGCCTCCCGCCCCATTTCGGTTTGCGCGCCCGCTCCCTGGGATCCCTGTGGGGCTGCGCCGTAGACGGGCGGGTCTGCTGGCCGAGGGGAAGGTGTCCTTGGTTCCCTTCGTCCTTCGGGAGCGGGGAGGGAGTGCTGAGGAGGAAATCTCGGCGGGGAGGGAGAGGAGGAGGAGGGCGCTGGCCGCCCCTCCTCGGGGCTCGCCGGGGACCGGGGTGACCCCCCTGCGGCCCCTGCACCTGCAGCGCCGTGTGGAAGGAAAGGGGGGCGAGGGGCGGCGGCGGTTCGCCCTCGGCGCTCACCTGCACCGGGCAGCTCCCCCCCCTCCCCCGGAGACCTTTCTCCCCCGAAGGTCAGTCCCTACGCCGACGGGCCTCAGCTGTGCGGCCGCGGGGCCCGGCCCAGCTGCGGCGGCGGGATGCGCGGCGGCCCGCTCGTTACATAACCGCTCCCGCAGGCGCCGGGCTGGGCCCTGCAGCCGCCGGCCCCGCGGTGCCCGAGGCGGGCGGAGGTCGTCACTTGTTGCGGAGGAGGGTTCCGCCGCCCGCCCGGTCTGGAGCCGTCTGACCGCTGGAAACGCCGCGTTCCTCAGGGCTGCATGCGGCGGGCAGAGCTGCGCTGGGGCTCGGGGAGAGCCGCGGTGGGCAAGGGAAATAAACCCCCCCCAGGGAGCCCGGCAGTCAGCCTGGCCCGGAGAATACTCCCTGGGTTCTTGGCGAGCACGGACAGCTTTGTAAACCGTTAAGCGAGACGGCATTTTTAAACGTCGGCCTTGTGACTATTGATTGATCTCGTGGAGTAAAAGTAGACGCATTGCAGGTCTCCTCCTGAGCAGATCTCTCTAAGAGGCTTGCAAACGCTTCCTTACCTGAAGGTTACCTCTTGAATCGAGAATGCCATTTCTGCAAGATTTAGCTGATCATACGATGAGATTGGAGATCTTGCATTTAATTTGAATGTAGATTAGAAGTGTGGCTCTGAGATGGCTTGCAAGCCCCTTGAAGGGAAGTTCTTGATCTTAAACAAAAACAGCTCACTAAGGATGCATCTTGCTGCAGTTTCCCTACATAGATCACAAAGCTGCTGCTGTAGTAACTCAGCTGCCAACTGTTTAGCTAGTGGCCATAATTTACCTGCACAAGATCTCTTTAAGTACAGCCTATTCACTAGTATTCTTGAACTGTTAAATTTAATGCTTTCCACACCAATACAGAAGGAGAATTTCACTGATTGCCAGGCTTTTCCACCATCTGAAATTACCAATAAAACTACAATCAAAACCAGTTTCAAAGAAAGCTACTCGGAAACAAATGTCACTTTGAGTAGCACTACACAGGACATCTCAGCTAGCCAGCTCTTCTGCAGTTTGTTAGAGGCTGTACTTGTTTTTAGTTTAATCCACAGAGCTGCTGGACTGCGAGTCCTGATCTGTTAAACTTCATTGTGTGTAACTGAGTTACAGTACGAGTGAGGTCTGGTCTGGCTTAGCAAGCGCTGGTCCTCACAGCATTTTGGCTGCTCTAGGTCAGGCTGTTAATGATGTTACATGAAGATGCATTTAATGACAAGCTCTGGAGAACATCTGGGAAGCTGCTAGGGCAAAGTCGCTTTCATGTCCCTGTTGGTAGGAGAAGAATTTGTTTGGAAGTGTTTCTCCTTGTTACTGAGATGGCTAAGATTTATTTTAAAGGGTGAAAACTGATTTGTGCTTGGTTCGCTGAAGTGCAGAAAATGGACCAGAAAGGCTACACCAGAGTGGTGAGTTCCACTCTAGTCCTGCATAATCCTATGGTTGGAATAGGAGAGTGAAAAGTTGTTCATTTTTTGATGATGGAAAGAAATTAAAATAGTTTCTTGGGGTTTTGATCTCGCACAGCAGTTAGGTGTGAGCTAGCTGACCTAACATCTTCCCTGTAGTTATTTTAAGGGGTGCAAAGAGTGGTTTCAGGCTCTAAAGAGTCACGGTCCTGCCCAGCTGATGCAAAACTCTTTAATTTAACTGAATTTATTTGGAAATTGGTCAAGTTGACCCAAACATTTCTAAGCTTGTTGGCCTTACATTGCAGTAGCAAAGCAGTAGTTAGCAATGCATTCAAATAATGTTTGTCAGAGTGAAACAATTGGCTATTTATCAGCAGAACTGAATGGGGTGTGGAGTGGAGTGACTTTTTGGAGGAGAAGGCAGTGCATCTAATGGCTGCTTCTTCTCGAGGTGCTGACCAGGTAGAGCCATGTACCTCTGTTGCCTTAGGCCCCTTCCAACTTGTTGTCATTTAGGAAGGGTATTGATCAAAATACTGCTATCTTGAGCAAGCTTTGCTGATCTGTGATTATTTCAGGAAGTTATGTGGTGCTCTGAATGTCTTCAATCCAAACCACAAACCACTTTCTCACCACCACAGTCTTACTGCAGATGTTTTTTTGACACAGGAACAGCCTGTGTAATATTGGGCTCATGATCAGGTTTTTCTCCTTGTTAAAGGCAAGGAAATTTAAGACTACCCTAAGCTGTTAGGAAGGGACAGTTTGCCTATTTATGGGGGCTAGTTTGTTTTTGCTTTTGTTTTTCTCTAAGGAATGATGAATGTAAGAGACCACTGAGAATTAAGCAGTGCTAGACTTTTCTATGATGCGTAGTGTTTGGGAATGTGTAATACACAGGCGTCCATAAAAAACAATTTTCTTTTTTCTTTTTTTTCTTCATTAGTGAAATGGAGAAGAGATGGTCTGGGAAAGCATCATTTACTTTGTGTGTTTGGAACATTGTCATGCCAGTTGTCTTCTCCCGTGTTAGTAGACTGCAGGTTGTGCTGTCTGTGCCAAGTTACCAGCAAAATTTATCATCATAAACTTCTCCATACTTGTATATGTAGTTTTGGTTTGAGGTCTTAATGTTCCTGGAGACTTGGAATCACCAGTTGCAGATGATTGTAAAGAGGTGGTTTTAAGGAGGACAGAAGCTAGGCCCATGGAATTCCATTTCCCTTGGAAGGTTAGAAGTTAAACCCGTATCATGCAGGACATCAGAATGTGAACATCTCACCTCAGAACAGATTAGAGTAGAATTCTGGTATTCTGGGTAAAGTGATGCTTTCTGCCATGACAATCTAAGTATCTGCTAGCTTAGTGGCTCGTGCCTATGAAACTGGTCTGCAGAGGAGAAAAAAACCTTCTGAAGTCACTGATGTTTTCTGAACAAAAGCACTTTTACTATTTTTCTGAGCCTTAGCTCTTTCTATTTAGTTGTATTCAGAGGAGTCTCTCTGAAAGTTGGCTTATTATATTAAGGGGCATATATCTTGTGTAATTATTATTATGGTCAAAGACAGAAGCGATATCTCATAACGTGAGAGTTCAGTAAGTTGGAAGCCTTCATCTTAAATAAATCTTGTTTTGCACTCTAATTTATTTGATTCTTACTGATTGACTCACATTGGCTTCAGTAGGGACTAAACCTCCTTAGGAGCCTTTAGAAAGGATTACTGGAGACCTCAGAGTCTTTGAGGAACTGTCTGTCTGTCCTTTGTTTATAGTATTAGGTCTCATCTCACTTGCTTTATATTCAGATTGAAAACAAGTTGCTGCTGCTGCTTCTGGTTGGTTTCCCTGTGTTTAAATGGAGTCGACAAGTAGAGGCAGAAGTGCTGGCGACAGAGAGATGATGTTTGCTCTATTTGTAAATAAGATTCCCTTTCGAGGAGTGAACTTTATAAATATGACAAGGTAGAAAGTAAATGGTCTCCACTCTTGCGCTATAATTAGGAACATTTAAGAAAGCATTTATTAAATTAATGTTCACAGTTAGAGGCTTTATGTTTTCTACTCCAATGTTCTGTTTAAACACTTCAAATTTCCCTTCAAAAATTAAGATTTTTTTTTTTTCTTAATCCTTTTTAGACTGTTTTGAGGTGGGATATTTTTGTTTTGCTGTTTTCCCTGCCAGGCTTTTATCCCAATTGAAACTTGGTCCATATATCCTCTGTCTGTCTTTGGCCCTCTCAATGTTTCTTCTGCTGCAGTTATGGATAGTAAAATTTACAACTAGTTTCTAGTCAATCGTTTGGATGTACCTTAGTTTCAAGTTTATAGCAAAGCTTCCATGTATCTTTGTATAAATAAAATCAGATTTAGGCAGCTGGTTCAGTGTGGAACAGGAAACTCTCTGTAAATGGTGATAAACCAAATATTTTTCCCTAGGCAAAATATAACTCAATAAAAGCTGTTGAATTCCTACAGCCATTAGTTTGAATGTGGTATTTGGAGAATTAGTACTAACTGTACAGGCTCAAACTGTAGACACCTGACAATTGATAAACATTGCCTTGTGCTCTCAGTCCGTGCAGATTCATTGCCCTGCATTTTGTTGCTGCCTACAGTTTTCATGTCCCAGTAACTGTGGTTTGTCTTGGAAACCTCTACTAAAGATAAGAAAAGTCCCATGCTATCAAGCATTTGAGCAGAAGTTGTGTTTAGTTTAATCTCATTGTTTGTACCTGGTTACAAGACAACGATTTTGGATAACATTCTGGGTATGAAAGACCCAGTTAAACAAATACAGTAAATCTTTTCATTGCCACTGATGTATTTCTGGGCTGTTTATATAGAAAGTTAATCCTCACCCTTTTCCAGTAGAAAGTGGAGGCACAGCTCTGAATTACAGGCAGGAACAGAACACAGGTTCTAATCAGGCCATGCTACACCCTTTCTTGCCAAACTTTACTTTCAGGGTGGAGAAGGCATATTTTATTGTGTAGATCTTAACCACAGAAACACAAGAGCTCAGCCAAAGAGTAATGTTCTATACAAACTTGTTCTTTCAATGATAACTGGTTGAAATTTCATTAGAAGAGTACTAAAATATGAATATTCAAGGTGAGGCATACTTCAGAGTTTTTACTGTATCACTGAGAGCCACGCTTGTGTTTTCTTACATCAAGAGGATGACAATTAAACAAAAGATGTACGGTAATTAAAATTTTTGCCAGACCTTCAGGACAGGAGTAGAGGACTGTTTACTCGGTGCATTGAGTGCAGTTCATTTGAATTGACAATTTAATTCTCCTTCTATGTGATCGCTGGATTTTTCATGAAGTCTCAAAGGTGGATTTTAGAAATGAATATATGCATCTACTGTCACTAGACTGACCATCTGCCTTTCAAACTGGAGCACTTGTTATTGAGTCCATTCAGTGTGTTTTGCCATTTAAGAATTTGTTGTGACCTAAATCATCTTGATCTAGTTCTATACAACACTATTAGGAGTAGTTATCCAGAAGAAGGAAATATTTTCAGCTGCAGTCCTTTCTGGTTGAGGTGTGTCTAAATCTTCAGTTACGTAGGTACCAGATCCCATTTAAGTCAAATGAACTTCTGACCACGTCTAAGAAGATAACTGAAGTCCTCAGAAAGGACATTGATAAGTACGTTTAATTATAATATATTTGCATTCAAATACTAGCACTGAATTAATTCTGATTGTTTTAAGATTATAGCTTTGGATTAAAGTTTCCCCATTGCCCATCTTACATATTCATTTACATTCATTAATTCTTTTAATCATCAGGAAAAAGTTGCTGCTGGTTGATCTGATGGGTTGCCTTCTGCAGCATCAGCTGTTGCTCCTGCTGAAGGAGCCTTTCTTCAAGGTACATCCTTTTCTGCAGAACAGTCAGTATGAGGAAAAGCTGGACTGTTGTGCTTTATGAGAAACAGTGTTTTTACCTAGAACAAATGGTACTTTAAAAACCTGTGTCGAAGGCACCAATTCCCTTTCTTCCTATAGCTTGGCAGCAATTATCTTCAGATAAACCAAGTTAGGCGGGAGGCTCGCGCTCATCTGCAGATGCACGTTCAGTCAGCGCTTGGCAGCGGTGAAAGCTCTATCAGGAGCCCTGCAATTCAGCTTGATACCTGGAAAAAGAGGTGTGCTGAGCTGGCTTTTAAATTTTTCTGGCCGCTATGAAGTAGGTAGAAGCAGCTTGCTGTGTGTCGTGCCGCGGTAGCTTCCCACACTTGACTAGATTAAATGCTGCTTGGGATTTACAACAGATTCCAGTTGAGGCGCTTACAAATAGTGTGAATATTGTATTTCAAGGAAACCAGTGTAGTTTATCCCAGTTAAATGGCAAGAGATTAACAGCTCAGGGCACTTTGTTACTGTCAAGCTTGGAACAAACAGGCCGACTGTTTTGGTTTGAAATGAACGGGCTGTCTTTGAACAGCTTTCTCTGTAGATTTCTCTGGAGTGTTGTGACAATTAAAGAGGAAAAAAAGTGTGGAAGGATAGTTCTCAGTCCAACACGTAATAATATTTAAGCCAGCTGAGGTCAGAATTGGTTCGATTGTGCAGTCGAGTCAGGGGAAAGAGTAGTGTGGGGCTCGTAATCTGTGCCTCGTATTTCACAGGCTAGCTTGAGAATTTCTTCCAGTATGCGGTTATGCTGGAGTCAGTAGAGCACTCATACGGATAACGGATACTCAGCAGTAAGTTTGGTGTTTTAAAATCCAGTGATGTTTAGCCTTCATAAACACAAAGGGATTTAAGCTTTATGTTTTAAAATCTGGCGATGCTTTAGCCTTCCTAAACACAAAGGGGTTTAAGCTTTATGATTTTATCATCTGCAGCACAATAAAAGGACATGACTTTGCTTTTAACTGGGCCTGTTGTTTGAAGGTTTGCTCAACTCTGCAGATGCTCAGCATACTCCCTAATGCTGGTCATATGTGGTTACAGTACTTGAAGCTTTTATAGAACTCCCTACGCTGGGATTTACTGTGGGCTGTTGAATTAGGAGAAGTTGTCTTAATGCTTAAAAAAAATATAATAAAATAATTGTAATCTACATTCACAAGTATTGGAATGGAGATGGAGTTTTTTCTTCTGGCAGAGATCTGTTCTAGTATTTTATACTAGGTCCTTGCAAAGAGTAAGATGAACAGATGAGAGGACTCTGATATATTCAGTTGCGGCGTTACTGCCTCAGTTGTGCTAACAGAAGAATACACAACCACATCCTCCTTGTCCTCCTGACAGCCGTAGCTGTATTGGTGCAACACTTCCCTTTAGACTGGGTTTGAATTGAGAACCATGTTTCAATTGGAGACACTGACTGGTGCCTTCCCTCCCTTATGAGGGAGGGATGATGCATTAGTCCCTTTGAGCATGACGAGGTTTGTTTTAAGACGCCGAGCTCCTCGCAGGGTGCCGCAGCAGCAGTGTACTCGTCTGGGTGAACAGAACAATGCAGCTGACATTTAGCTGGCTGTTTGGTATGTGGAATATTGAAAACATGCCCATGTGAGCATATTGAGGCTATAAAGATAGCGTTGCCATATTGAGTAAAACCACACAGTGGTAATTAAACACTGTTTGCATTAAAATAGTTTGTTGTGAGTTCTCTCTTGCTGCATTATTCTATATGAAGAAGATACATCCTGTCTAGCAGTTGGTTGCTACCAACCAGTAAAAGATTGCAGATGAAAGCATATGGGGAGAGTATTATGGTTTCCTGTGTGAGTTCTCTACCTCTAGGTTTAATCGTGTAAGTGTCCTTTTATCTCTCTCTCTCTTTTTTTTTTTTTAATTCCCCTGGGGAAGCAGATGACAGACATTATGAATCCGTTTGAGTTTGCTGGAGTGGCAGGATTCAGAAGTCGAGGTTAGCCTTACACCTCTGCCTCTCCTGACAGTGCTTCTCTAGCTCAATAGAGAGGTGAAATAGCAGGACTTGACCACCTACCAGTGTCCTAGCTGTAGTATATACTTTGCTGTGCTTGCACAGGCATTTATTTCAGAAGTTGATCTCATGAAGACCAAAATCTGAGTGATGCCACCTCTTGAATGCTGTTTGGTCTGGTTTTTATCTGTATTTATCTTTGGAGAGCAAAACATAAAGGTAACTATTTAATAATCAGAGCTCTCTCACACTGGATTGTCGTGTAGTAGAGAACGTCATTTTTGTCTTGCATCTTTTGTGATGTACCAGAAAAGATATTTTTGCAAGCTGACTAGGAAAGATATGGGATTTCTTGGCAGCAGGAGAAGATGACCAGTCATCTTATGCTCAAGTGATAGGTTTCCTCTTTGTAGAGGTGAAGAATGCTTTTATGGGCACTCTTTTAGGGGAGTTTCACAATCTCTTCCTAAAGCAACTACTAAGTAAGCAAAAGAAGAAGCAGTCAGTATTTTACTCTGATTTCAAGGCGTTCTATTAGATGACCGAAAGGGCCTGAGGTTTTGGTCCCTTCTTCCAGTAGTGTTTGAAATCTGTGTTAGGTACCTGTTGGCTGCTCTTGTTGCCTGGTGCTGAATGTAGGGTTTTCTAGTGTCAGGCTTGGCACTGATGGCAGCAGCTCCCCATCTCTGTTAGAAGATTTTTGAATTGCACTTCAGGGACATCTTAAATCCCAGCATAGTTAAGAGACTAATTTAGATTCTCTGAGTTACTTTTGGAAAGCCTACAGGGACACTGAACTCTTCTGAACGTACTTAGCCAGGATTTTGTCTCAAATTTTTTAATTTAGTAAAATGCTAGTTCAGATTTAGAAAAATTAAAGGAAAATATGTAAATCAGTATTCTAAAGCATTTATTTTCAGAAGTCAGCTTCAACCATTTTGACTTTGTTTTCCTTTCAGTTAACAAGCATAAGCCATGGATTGAAACAACCTATCATGGGATAGTTACAGAGAATGACAACACAGTGCTCTTGGACCCCCCCTTAATAGCCCTGGACAAAGATGCACCTCTGCGCTTTGCAGGTAAAGAATTCATCTGCATTTTGTTTCTGAGGAGTGGAAGTGCTATCTCAGTGCCATGCTGTGTGTTACTTAGTGTGCTTTCTATAACAGTAGCGTAATCTTTCAAAGCTTTTGGACCCTAGGAAATGTTTGTGCGTGGACCAGGGTTTTATTTTTTCTTTGCAGCCATAAATACGCAGCTGTATCCAAATATCCAGACCAGAGAGGACTCTACATTCTAGCTGTTCCATGCTCCTTTCAATTTCACGTGTATATGTTAATTTTTCTATTTTGTTGGGCTTTGGGTTGTGTTTTATTTGTTGTTTTCTGTTTTGTTGGGTTGGGTTGTTGGGGTTTTTTTTTGCATAGTGTCTAACATAATGTTCTCAGTCCTCAGGATTCCACATTTCACAGCATTCAGCCTGGGAGTTCCGAATCAATTTTCTTATTCTGAAGAGAGTTTTTGGTTTTGTTAGTGTTTCTGAATTGTGTATTAATAGATTGAAAGCAGTAATCAGTAGAATTAAGATTGCTTTTTTTTTTTTTTCTGTGCAATATTTGGCCTGTAGAAATCCAGACTTTTTGTGATAAGTTTGTGCAGCAATTTGGGGCCTTTTTAAAAAGCAGATGGCCTCTTCTACCTGAAGAAAAAGGCTTTTTCTCCTCTAACAAGGAACATAGAGAATGATACACGAGCATTCGCAAAACACAGGCTAATGCTTCACTTCCAACATAGGACTGACAGATGATGGTTTTCTTACAAATTTCCAGTTGTCTATTTTCTGGAAACTACAGTTGAAGAATACTGTATTCCCTAAGTGGATGCAGTGGTGTGGAAGTACTTTATTGGGTTGACAAAATACTAGAAAACTGTGTTTGAAGAGTACCACCAGGCATCTGCAGGTATCGCAATTAGCTGTTCTGCATAACACAAGCTTAAATTAGATAATTACAGCAGCTTACTTGGTTAAGTAAAATTTTAGAGGGAAGAATCCTAGGAAAATACCTAGATGATGCTCCACTTTGGGGAACATTGCTTAGTCTGAGTTCAAGGAGGAAGTGATGGAAAAAGAGAGTGTTTCAGTGAAGTGCCATTTGAGATGTTCAGCATGCTAACTGCATTGTGTGCTACAGGATTAGGACAACTTGGTCACAGTTTCTTAACTGGTATTTCAAGTAATAGTTTTGTTGCATTATCTCAAGGCTGTAACTATCTCTAAGGCTGCCTTTTAAGTTCAGGAAGTGCAGAGATAACGGTAAACCTCTGAAATCTAAACTTTCTCGTGCATCGGATACCCATGGCAAAGGATCTGAAGTGATCTTAACTTGAAATAAAACTGTTGTCAAAAACCTTTTCATTTCCAAGTGAAGAAGCTTGTGTTGAGATACCTCCTTCTACTTAACAGATTTTGTGTATGGGAAGGCTGACTGCTGACTTGCGTGCTTGGCGATTAGGAGAATATGAATCACCTCTCACAGTTCTCAAGTGTTTTAGATGTAGGCGCTGGGATTTTGACAGCATTGAACAGATTTTGAAAATAGCAGTTTTATACCTCTTGGTGGATAGTAAGGTTTTCTTGAGTGCTGGGTATCATCAAGCTTTAAGAAGGTACTGACAGTATCTTCAAATATATTGTCAAATTTGTAGAGGAAAATCCAATGTCGAAGCATCTCTTCAAATGAGGTTGCTTTTCCATTGTGTTGTTCTAAACTGTATAAACCTGCTTTTGCTTAATGGCCATTTTTACCAACTGGAAGTTGGCTTGATTAAACATTTGTATAAACATTACATATTTTGACTATCAAAACCAAAGAATTCTTAAGCAGTAGCAGAACAATGGATTTAAAACAGTTATCTTAAATTCTGAGCATAGCACGCTAGCGTTGTGAAGAAATTCTCAATATGACTCAGTTGGATTTGAATTGCATAAATTCTGAATGTCTGTGCCGTGGGAATCTAGAAAAGTTATTTGTCTGCCATCAAATGGAACAGTTCTTGAATCTGTCTTTGAGGAGACCAAATGTGGGAGACGTGTTGAATCAGCGTTACCAGCTCTAGTTGGTGGTGCTGTGGTCATCTCCTGGGATGGAGAATAACGTTGTTGTTGTCCAGCAGCATCTATGTGGGTGTTTAAGTGTGAGAAGCCCGTTAGATCAGTGACATGTTTTCTCAGCAAAACAAAGCATTTTCAGGATTAAATGGCTGTTTCAGCCCTAACTGGTATATTGCTACTTAGAAATCAAATTTATTCATGCTTCAAAAGGTTGGGCATTTTAATTAACTGTGCCCCTAGCTGAGCTGTGAAACTTTTGAACTGACTGCAGGTTTAAAATACTTGAAATAGAGCTTTTTGCTCTATTATGTAACTAGGTAAGAATAAAATAGGGTTTATACAGATGCTTATTTCCAGGGCAATTTGTATGCTTTTGTATCTGAAATGACACGCTTTTGAGAACAGAATTTGAATATGATCATGCCAGGTTGTCTCATACTGCTGGACAGGTAGAGAATCTATGGAGTCAGTCTTTTTGTACCATGATTGGTACAGATCTGCTTGAGAAGACAAGGACCATTCTCCTTCCTCAGTGAAACTTTCCTGCATTACAATTGAGTCACGTTTGGAGTTCGATCCACGATGGTTTTGCTGAGGAAAAACCGAAATGGACAGCTACGTTTTCTATAGTACATTAAATTGTGTCCAAAATCAATTTGATGTCCAAAGGTCTCGATGTATTTCCCCTTCACTGTACAAAAAGGAACTGAATTTTTATTGCATTTGAAACAACCAATATTGTATCTGGATGCCTTCACATCGCTGAGTGTCTTCTGTTACGACAGGATAATGCAAGGTCTTGCAAGCAAGATGTTTGAAATGTATCCCTCACGGAAGGAAATGTTGCCTTGTTTTTTTGATATGTCTGTAATAGAGTTTTAATCCCTCTTCCCCAGCCCCTAGAGAGAACCACCTCTCAGCCACAATACTTTTATTTTTTCCCCTTACTAATTTAGGATTCAAGAAGTATTTTTGTGGGGGTTAGGAATTTTTCAACTTAGAGCATGAATATGCATAGAGCTTTGAGAACGATCTTGCAGAATCTCTATTTATTCTCTTAAAAAAAAAAAAAAAAAACAAACAACCAAACCCAACACCAAACCAACCCTAAAAATCCCCCAAGCCCTTCTGCCAGCCTGTCCCCGGAGGTGTGCAGGGCTCAGACGTTGCAGTGGGCGAGCGCTGGTGCCGTTTTCCACGCCGCAGGGCCTGCCCCTGTTTGTTCAGGGCAGGGAGCTGTGCTGACGTCCTGTCTGTGGAAGGCCCGTGTGTAATGCAGGGCTCAGCAGGACGAGGGTCTAAAGGAATGATGTGTAGAGAAGATGAATGACCCTGTGTAATCAAACAGATAAAGATTTTGATCTTGTCACATCCAGCGAGAGAGTCAATGTGTGTACAACAAATGTGTCACGTAGCCGGTTGGCAAACCTGGGAGGAAATTTTGTTGTGATGGTATTTCAGCCATTTTTATATCAAAATCAAGGCACGTGTGACGTGACACTTTGGTTTGTATCTCTCTGAAATGGACTTAGCACTAAGTGTAAAATTTACAATTGGTTGGACTTTTAACACTTTCTTATGGTGCTAAGAAATATTTGTTCAGGAGACGTTCTAAAGGCACTCGCTGCCAAGAATTCTGTAATCACTATATTCTATAAATGTATACATTTCATAAGTAAATGAATGAATGGGGTATCAACCATGTATGGGAATATCAGTCTGTAAATTCTCTTATTTGCCTTCAAGCAGCTCTGGAACAGTCTGTAATATATTTTTGAGAAGGGAAAGAGGTTTAATTTAGAAAATATTTTGTACTTTAGAGAATTACTCCTTTTTGCTGCTTCTCATTGCAGAGACACTTTGAAGAAGAGTGCTTAAAAAGCCTGTTAGGTTGGGAGCTCTGCATTTGCTTATTTAGAGCACTTACATCATAAGAAACACCACTGTTTTTATGCTTTATAACTTCTCCAGTCACAAGTCTGTTAATCTTATTAGTGTGAAGTGGAAAACAGAACTGTATGGGGTCAGTTAGCGTTCTGAGAAACATCTGGCAGGTGCTGAGCTATAGCACACCTTGAACAGAAGCCTTACACCTTAATAAGCATCTGGAGATGTGCAGATCTTTACCAGAGAGTTTATTCATGTCTTATGCTCAGGACCCAAAAATACAATGCTTGAACTTCCAAGCAGCCAAAGTGGCGTTGGTGCCAGAGGTGAAGGTCACTTCAGATGGTAAAGAACTGACCAGTCTTTAAACAGCCTCCCCTTCTCCCAGATAGGTAATTGCCCCATGAATACATTTCTTCCTCTTCTCTCCATTTTCAGGCTTTCTGCTTTAATGTTCCCCTCAATGTAATTTTTTTTTTCCTGTAATGTTTCATTCACAGTGCTCAACTCTCAAGGTTGAGTTCCTGGAAGGGGGCAGGGAGGTGGGTGTACAGGAGTAAGAGATGTGGAACATTGAGAAGCTTGCAACTGGAATGTCACTTCTGGCTAATCAGTGGTGTCAGACACTAATTTCAGCAGTGTAAAATTTTCTTGAATGATCCTTTTTCCAAAATGCATTAAAATCTGGTATAATATTTCTATCCTGGGTAAGAATAGACTGAAATAAATTATGTGGGTGCCACAAGAGGCCGTGTATTTGGCACATGAAAATAAGAGAGCTGATTATAAATCTAGGGATTACCTGAAGTGAGTTTCAGGGAGGACCTAATGAGAGCTATTTCAGAATCTGGCTGCTTTTAAAAGGAAGGACTAGAAGTCATGATACATTATAAGGTCATTTTCCTTAACTACATTTCTGCTTCAGTATTCAACTCTAAATTTGCCTTGTTTGATATAGGTGAGAATTAACAGGAGATCTGTTGGAAGTGATGTTAAGGGTACAGGTCTGCTCTGTTGAACTGGAATCCAGGTCAAAGATGATGGTAATGAGGAAAAAATAATTGATGTGTTGGATGATGTCTAAGAGATGGTAGTTTGGGGTTTTAACAAATTATGATTTCCAGGGGAGTGAAGTAACAGGTTTAACTGTCTTGTCATTAAATCTGTGAAACCACACCAGGTACCTGTCCCAGTCATCTCATACCATTGTAAAACTCTGTGATATCCGAGATCTCAGAAGTGTGGAAGATCCAGGACACTGTGGAAGCCTGTAATTTTCTGGAGTGGCTGGAGGGGGCTGGGCAGGCTGCTCTAGGGCATCCTCAGTGCTGCAAGATGAATATATTTGAGTACCTGAATCTTTTCTCTCCAGCATTACAGTATTTCAGCAGTAGAATTAAATGAGAGAAGCTGTTGGTTGCTTGTTGTAACCACAAAAAGCTATATAGAAAACTATATGGCTCCCTCGACCCTCCATTTGTTACATTAAAGCTTCTATCTTCATTAGAGTCTCAATTTCATGTGTATATTTCTTCATCATGAGTTATGGCAATACTGTCAAATTGAGTTTGAGGTGGAATTTAAGTTTTGCAAATGCAAGGAGTTCCCCAACCTAGACCACCATTTATGTGGAAACACCAAAATCCTATGGTTATTTAAAACGATTTAATTGTTTTTTCTTCAGGAACTCAGAAGGGTAGTATGAAGTTTTTTAATTGTAGAAACGTGGTGGTTTCAGTATGATAGATAAAATGCTTGCTTCCATTATTTAACATGTCTCCTTAAAATAGAATAGCACAAATAAATTCTGATACATTCTACTTCATGGATAGTTCTTCATCTACGTGGAACTTTGAAAATATCTTTTGTTTAGCAGTTGGTATTATTAAAAAGAAAGAAGGAGGGGGGGAGAAAAAGCCTTTTGATAAACATTACACACTTCAAAATTCTACAGATGGCAACCTGGAGTTAAAAGACTAAATCATATTTAACATAACTAAAGCTCTAAAATTGTAGCAGTTACAGCAAAGCTCCACTGGAATTTTAAAATAGAAATTTTCCAAAGCTTTTCTGTGTAATGTGTGCATCTTTGCCTTTTCCTTATTTGCTCCCTTTGAACCTTTCCTGTTACTGACTTGGGTTTATCTTTTTTCCCTTTAGAGAGTTTTGAGGTGACAGTCACCAAAGAAGGTGATAAAGGGTTCTTTCTATCCCTTTTATGAATATTAACCTACTAACTTTGGTTATGAAATGGGGAATCAGCACTTAAACAGAAGATCCTGTCATGCTCTTTTGTCCCATTTATTCTCCCAGTTTTTTTCTATTTTAAAATATATTGATAAAAACTGTTATGTAACCAAACCCTTGGTTAGAAATATCTGTAAATCAGACATCCATTTGAACCACTGGGGATTGTTGTACATTGTGTGGACACTGAAGAAGTTGGTTTGGGGGAATTTAGTGTTTGATGATGATGATTTTGGGACGTCTTTTTTTTTTTTTGCATGTGCTTTATAAAGTAATATTGAATTGCTGAAGCATTGTAACCTTCCCTGCAGTACGTACCTCTGTAGTTTAAAATCAGAAACAAATACCCTTTTTTGAATACATCTAGACATGTTTACAGTAGGAGTGCACTACTATGATACCACTGCAACTATAATAACAAAATAGTGGTTTATGTTGGTGTAAAAAAAAATAAAAAATCACCTTCAAAATGTAACAAGTTAAACAGGGAAAACCAGAGTGCAGGTGATGAGACTGTTCACCGAGTGGCTGTTGTTAGCACAGCTTGGTGTGCACAACCTGCTGGCAGGTCACCTAGCTGTGCCAGCAAGAGCTCTTGTAGTGTCATGGGCTTAAACGTGCTTAAAATGATGTACCAGGGACTTCTCTTGCAAGTTTGTTAGGGTGCAGAGTTTAAATAGAAGGGAAAAGCTGACTAAAATCATTCCTTGTGAGAGCTTCCTTGACTAACATGTTTGCTCTGTGTTAGTAGGTAGCTGTTGAAATGGATGCCTGAGAAGTTGGTATTTCTACCTTTCTCATTCAGTAGTTTATTTTGATTCCCTAATTTTAGCCAGGTACATTGCACAGGAAGACTTTTTTCTTTGATCTGTTGACAGAATTTCTGTAATTATGGTGCTGAACCTGTACTCGAAGCTTTTTCATCCCTTGACTTGTAACTGTGCATTTTAACCTTTTGCTCTGGTCAAAATGAACAAGCTGCCCAGCTATTCCCAGTAGCTTGGCATAGAAGATTACCAGTGGCCTTGGCTGTATGCTCTCATAAGATCTACTCTTACCCTAGAGCTATCTCAAGTACTCCTGTGAAATGCCTGTCTACATTTCTCTTTTTCTCTTTTGTATTCCTGCATGAATGGATGCAAAGTAAACAAGTTGCTTGGAAGGCAGACGTATGCTTCTTTTTACTAAAGTTCCCAGAAATCACCCATTTTAAAGCACCAGTGCTCTTGCTTTGTCCACAGACCCTCACAAACCCTTGGCTGCAAAATAATTTCGTCATTTGTTTTAAAAACGTGTCATAATTTTGACTAGTTCTAATCTCTCTTACTTTGAATCTGTAGGTGAGATTTGTGGATTTAAAATTCACGGGCAAAATGTTCCCTTTGAAGCAGTGGTAGTGGATAAATCCACTGGTGAGGGAATAATACGCTCTAAAGAAAAGCTTGACTGTGAGCTGCAGAAGGACTACACGTTCACCATACAGGCCTACGATTGTGGGAAGGGACCAGATGGAGCAAATGCAAAAAAATCCCACAAGTAAGTAAATTTGTGGTGGGCTGAGGGGAAGTTTGGTTTCATGTGACCTCCTGCACATGGGGATTTATGGTCGGTGTATTTAGAGTAAATGTAAACCAAGTGTTAACACTGGAAGACTTTCATGTAATGGGAATATAAAGAGCAGCAAAATGGAAATGAACTGGTTTGACATCTCTTCAGCTGTATTCTAGATGCTGCTGCTTTATCCCTTCGTGTCTCCAAATTTACATTAGAAAATAGTGTGGAGAAAGAAGCAGGAAAACTTGTTAGAGATAAAATCTGGCTTGAATTGATAGAAAGAGTTTGCATTGATTACCCAGTCTGGACATTGCTTCAGAATTCGGTTTTAGAAACTGAAAAACAGGTTCAAGAAGTCAATCTATATTAAATTTGACAAAATGGAAAAGAAGAATGCATGTTGCTGTCATTTCCACACAGCCTCATGAAAAAAAAAAAAGCAGGATCAATAGCATAAAGTTCATCTCTGCCTAGATAAAAGAATGGGAACAAAGCCATCTTTAATCTTTATCTGAAGTAAAGAAACCACAATGTGAAATGCTCTTGAGAAAATCCACTTGAGAATAACTGTTTAACACCCTGGTGTAAACATCTGCAGAGCATGTGGGAGATTACCATTTGTGTGAAGCAAAGAAGGGCATAAATGAGATGAGGAATAGGCTAGAAGCAGTCATTTTGGTGACAAATAACAACCTTGCTACTCTACAGCTGTATGCTTCAATAAGAAGCAGGAAGTTATCACCTTAAGGATTACACCTATGGAAAATATGCCCTTAAAAACCTAGCTGATACTCAGTTTGACTTTTGAAGAAAGATTTCAAAGAGAAAGGTGGTGAGAAAAGTCTTGTTGGGTTGGCTGGAGTGATGTTCTTTGTTCAGTTTGACAGTGTACACAGTTCCTTCTCTGCACTGTAGAAAGTGCCTGTGTTATTCTACCTGTGCTGGTTAATTGAGATATAAACTCTCTCCTGATGTGTCTACTAAAAATTGTGCTTATCCAAATTCATGGCTACGTAACAAACCAGTGCAGATCTAGCAGCATGTTCTGCAGCTCTTCTGCAACCACAACAGAATGGTGAGTTTCCAAGACCTGCACCTACAAACCACCGTTGAATTTCCCTGGCCCATGGCTGTCTGTGGTATGTTTTTTGTGGCTTTTAACCATCTTGGAGTTCAGCTCTTAAAATCAGGCAGATAAAAGTGTGTTTGGTAGAGAAGGCCATTTTTTGTGGCATTTATTTAGCACTTAGGGTAAAATAAAACCTTGAAGACTTTTTTTTTTGGTGGCATAAGCATTGGTTTTATGGAAGGACTGTGGTTTTCTTTATTAGTTTGCATTCCAGATACTTTTTGCTATTGACCTTTTCTCCTTGGTCATTGACAGAAACCACGTTGTTTTCCTACTCTGTATATACCAGCAGTCGCTGACAAACATGAAAGGATTGAAATTGAAGATCCAGTCTTTTTAGCATTATCTATCTGCTATATGGTCTCTTCCACTTCTGTGATTCTTCGATATAAATTGTGTGATCTCTCATTCCTACATTCAAAAAAATAAGTCAGTTCTCACTGACTGACTCAGCTTGGTGTTTCATTAACAAAAGAAAGCTAATCAAATGTACTTGACTGAGCTCTTTTAAGACCCGTCTTAACTGTCATTCTTCTTCACATGAAATAAAAATTGGGTGTTGATAGGAAATAGTCTGACAGCGGGAAAAACTAGGACGCTTGTACTGTTTGTAACAAAGAAAAGCCTATTTTGTTATGTCTGTAAAACAGTGGCAAGCTAATAGTTGCAATTCAAGGGTTTGAATTTTATTTGCAAATAAACAGCGGTAAGCAGTAACCTAGAACTGCGCTGACTCACACGGCAACGCAGAGGGAAAACATCCACTGCTTCCCTACTGAGGGTCACTTCTTTCTGGGAGCTTAAATTCTGAAGAATAACTTCACCTGTAAGAGGAGGGAACTGGTTTATCCAATTTCTGGCACAAATAGGTTTTCTAGAGGAAGCCCTGACCTTTCTGTTTTCTTACCAGAGCAACGGTGCATATTCAGGTGAACGACGTTAACGAGTATGCTCCCGTGTTCAAAGAGAAGTCATACAAGGCAACAGCTATTGAAGGGAAGAGGTATGACAACATCCTGAAAGTGGAAGCAGTGGATGCAGATTGTTCACCTCAGTTCAGCCAGATTTGCAATTATGAAATCGTAACCCCGGATGTACCTTTTGCTATCGACAAAGATGGTAAGAGTACGACGCGAGGTGGAGTGGGAATTACGGTATTTTGCCACCCCGAGAATAGGACTTCAAATTGGTCAGCATAAAACTACAGCAACCCTGGTTTAGCCCTTTCCTACAACACATCATTAACTGGTCATGTTCACTTCAGCAGTTTGAATCGATAATGAAAAGCGAGATGTCTTCCAAAGCCACTACCACGTGCTCTCTACTGATGCAAGGAGCAGATGGTCTGTTGGAAGTGTGTCGTTTCTTGTAAAGTGCTTTTCAAAGTAAACAGTAGCTGTATTCCGTTCTAAACCATCTCTTTGTAGGCTTGGGGTTTTTTTTTTTGCCTGTATTTTTCTGTATTAGGATAGCTTTTGCTAATTAGCTTTCAAAATGGGATTCCATGTGTGTGCTTTCTGCATTAGAGATGTTCATATGTGACTCTGGAGGTTACAGTACCATGGTTATTGGCTTTGAAGTGTAGTGATTTGTTTAGGCGAATTCCTTTCCACCGGTGATCTGCGGACCCTTCAAAATCTATGGACTTCTTCTAGGGGTTCAAGCAACCTAATTAAGCAAAGCAAACCAGTTTCTAGTGGGCTTGAGTTTGAATTTGGGGCTGATTCACAGTGTCAGTGGGTAACTTTCGTGGGTGTGCCAACTTAAAAGGTAGACAATCCTGACACATACCAAACAATGTATAATATCAGTTACCACCTATGAACAGTTTTGTATTAAGTAATGTAATTTAATATACTGTTTAGAGCCTGATAAGTCTATACCTGCTGTTCTGTGTGTGTGTGCTTGTGTCTGGATCTTTCAGGAATCTAGGCCTGATGTCTGGCATTGACAAGTCAAATAGTGAAGGGCTAGTTCGCTTGTAGGTGTGTCTATTGAAGTCTTGGTGTCTGTATGGCATACATAGGTGGTACTTGGATGCATTTAATATGTCAGTGACCCTGAGAATATCAACATCTGATTATTGCTTCCTTTTTTGTTCTTTTTGTGTGTGTGTGTTAGGTTATATAAAAAACACAGAAAAGTTAAACTATGGTAAAGAACATCAGTACAAATTGACAGTAACAGCGTATGACTGTGGGAAGAAGAGAGCTGCTGAGGATGTGTTGGTTAAAATTAGCATTAAGCCTACATGCAAGCCTGGCTGGCAAGGTTAGTTTGATCTACTTGTGTCTGCTTTTGGCATTTGCCTGTACCTTCAGTGAAACATGAATTTTTAATACCGGTTCTTTGGATAAATACACAGGTTGGAGCAAAAGAATAGAATATGAGCCTGGTACTGGTTCGTTGGCTCTGTTCCCTGGTATGCATTTGGAGACATGTGATGAGCCAATAACCTCAATTCAAGCAACAATTGAGCTAGAAACCAACCATATTGGTAAAGGCTGTGACAGAGACACCTACTCGGAGAAATCCATTCACAGACTCTGTGGTAAGAATGCTTTTATTAAAATGAAGTGGTCTCCCTTGCTTAGTAGGTTTTCTTTTAATATTATGTCAATATTGTATCAAATCGGTGAGTAGACAAGGTCTTAATTTGCATGTGGTTTCCTCCAACCTTTTTCTTAGACAGCAATAAGTAGTGTGACATTGGCTGAAAGTGACTTTCAAAATAATTCTCAAATGGAGTAAAGAATCTTTTCCTTCTGCCTCTGCACTAGTTCATATGGACTAATAATTTCCTTCACTTGAGATTCACGTGCAAGAGCTGAAAGTTTATGGAAAAAAAAGTTTATGAACCCTTTGTAGCCTATAGGAAAGAATTGAGATTACAGGACCCATTAGCACTGATGATTTATGTCTTTGATTTCAGTTGAAGTCAGTTGAAAGTGTGAATACGGTGCAACCCTAGTAGAGACCCAGGCAGTTCTTAAACTGATGAGGTTATTGTGACATTAATGATAGAATCTTCAAGTGGGGAAAAACCAACAAGCTGAGTACCTGCTATGTATTATTGCTCCTGACTGTGGTATCATTTAGACAGTGATCTGGGAGGGGATGCTTATAAAGCCTTCTTGAGCTGGGTTGATATTAGTCTAACAACTGGTACAGTGTCAGGAGAGAGGCATTGTGTTCATGGACCTGAGGGACAAGTGGTATTAATGTAATGGTTCCCGAGATAGAGACAAAATAAGGCTCTAGAGCTGAAGAGATAGTAAGCAAAGCAATTTCAGTGAGATTAGTTGTCTACCCAGGAGTGAAATTTATGGAAGTCAGTGTGATATTAGATGTCTATTATTAGTACCTTGTTATTTAAGAGGAGAATTTCTTGATGTGTGATGATGGTGCATAATCCTGGTGTTTGGTGCTGAATAATCAGTGTTCAGAAAACCAGTTTGGTTTGAAACTGATCTTTTTACTTTCTACCTTTTTTTCATTTGATCATTTTTATTGTAGGTGCTTCTTCTGGCACAGCTGAGCTACTTCCCCCTCCAAGTAGTGCTGCTAACTGGACAATAGGACTTCCTACTGACAATGGTCATGACAGTGACCAAGTCTTTGAATTTAATGGCACACAAGCTGTGAAGATTCCGGATGGCGTTGTCACCGTCAATCTAAAAGAGCCCTTCATGATTTCAGTATGGATGAGGCACGGACCTGGAACCAAAGAGAAAGAGACAATTCTGTGCAATTCAGACAAGACAGGTTTGTCAATACTTCAGATATAAACAGCCTCACTGTTGGGGTTGGTTGGCTTGTTTGTTTTTATGTGCTGTGGCAGCATATGTGAGAACCTTAAATTTATTCTCTAGGTTAAGTTTTTCTTGGCAGTGAAATGAGGTGGACTCTTAATGTGCTTACCAGTGGGCATGGCCTTGGATTATCTATCTTCAGATTAGACAGACTTGATTTTCTAATTCTATTTAAATCTACATTATGCATTTCTTTTTGCCATGGTGGATGACTTATTTTGGCAATGCAGTCTCGATTTTGCATCCCCAAAGATAGACTTATTCTTGAGGCTGCCTAAAATTGTTAAGACAAATATAACAGGTTTAGTGACAGCATTTCCTAGGAGCGTGTTTCTAGGAGGAGATAATTTCTCTTTCTCCAGTGATGAAGTCTTTTTTTTTTTTTTACCCTGTGCATAATTTCAGTCTCTGTGAATACAACAGACACAATAATTTAGAAGCTGCTATTAATAAGGAAATCTGATAACCCTGTTTCCATAATTGCTGTCTAATAGGGGTAAAAGTATTCTTGTCTTTGTTAGCTGGAGCAGTGGATTTGTTCAGATCATTAGAAAGGTACTTTATTTAAAATGCTGCTAGGTTTTTCAAATGAAACTACACTGAGTACATCCCAAATTTTATTTGAAAATAAAATTTAACAGTGTTTTTAATACTCTAAAAGCATTTCTTTGATCAGAAAAAAAGTGATTGTCGTTCAGAATCAGGTACATATATTCTGTTTTCCCTACCTTCATTCATTCCTGTTAATCACAACCCAATACTTCAGATTCGGGGAAGTGAACTGGTGGGGAAAAAAGGGCAAATTTCAATACAGTTTTCTTGTTTTAAAGTACATGGGAAGCAGATGCGTACAAGCTTTTATTCCTTGGTTTGACCTAACCATATAATTTTTGCTACAGATAGTTTCTGGTAGTATAAATCTTAATTTGCCTTCATGTCATTGGTGTATTATGCAATATTGAAAGACTGCAGCTAGGTTTATTGGAGGGAGGCAATTTTGAATATATTGCACTGGAACCACACAGATTTAATACTGTCAGGCTGAAAGATTGGCATGATTTTGGTATTTTTTTTCCTTCCTTTTGGTCTTATCCACACCATGCAATGGATGGTGTAGCAAAAAAAAGTTTATTTTCCTTATTCTTTCCTGTTTCTCCATCATCTCAGCTTTGTATTTATTTAAAATGATAAATCCTTTAGAGCTCCAACTCTGTAGTTTTCTCCTAGGAAAGCACGTCCACCTGCCATTGTGTGTACATGTTCTAAAACAGTAATTAGATGAGGTAGGAGCTACACCTATGTACCTAGAAAAGCTCTTCTGTTTGCAAATAGAGCTCTTTTTCTGCTGCTGACAGGTTTATCCCTTGAGTCTTCAGTCCTATGCCTTGATTTAGCTGGAATTTGGAGGTAGACATGTCTATTTATTGTTCAGCATATTATCATGGGTCCTTCAGGAATGTTTGCCCTGACTACTATTACAAACCTTTCACATTCCTCTTATCGTGCCTGATTTACTTCTACATTTATTTCTTCCTATCAGTTACTTGAGGATTTATGTATGAAATTACAGAGCAGGTGACATTATTTTTTTGAGTTCTTAATGTTTACAGAAAAGAATAGTGTTAATTAAAACTCCTGTGCAGATATGAACCGGCACCATTACACGCTCTACGTGCACAACTGCCGACTCGTTTTCCTCTTCCGCCAAGATCCTTCAGAGGGAAAAACATACAAACCTGCTGAATTTCACTGGAAGCTAAACCAAGTAAGTTTAGAAGCACAGTTTGTGAATGTTAGTGGAAACCATCAGACACCAAACTTCCTGATAGTATAATTATTAATAAATACTTCTTGCAACTCTCAACGTGTGATGCGTTTCGTAGAATCCAACAATACTTAATTTGTGATCAAGTGTGGAGATAGAATCGGCTATACCTTTTTATCTTGAGTATAAAATACTGCTTTAGTGGTTTTATTAAACCCTGTTGGATACTCATGAAATACAGCATTGTCCTGAATGGTAGGAAAATGTGGATTTATATGTGAAAATACAGTGTCGGTCTCTGATGTCAGTTATCTTCACTCGATACACTGCAAGGTGGTGTGCATGAGAAAACAGGACGTATTCCAGTTTGTTCAGAGCATTAAAGTACTTCTGAGCATGCAGCATTTTGCAAATCAATGTTTTCAGAGAATAGCAGAAGAACGTACGAACAAAAAAAAACCAAAGTAAAACTTCTAAAACTTTGTTTCCCCAGGTGTGTGACAAAGAGTGGCATCATTATGTCCTCAATGTTGAATTTCCTGCCGTAACTCTTTATGTAGATGGTGTTTCATATGATCCTTTCCCAGTGACTGAAGATTACCCACTTCATCCTTCAAAGATAGAAACACAGCTAGTAGTTGGAGCATGCTGGCAAGGTATCTACTTACAATTCTTATTACTTCTAATTTATTTTATTTTTTCAATGAAATCTTTGTTGGTAGCCTAGAAGTACATAGCAGATCTTTTTAGTGCATGAATGATAACTTGTTTTGTATTTTGCAGACTATTTTTGCTCCTAGCTCGTGTCACATTTCCTCTTTTGAGTATCTTTTTCCATGAGTATTTGTTTGCTCACTGGCCACAGGTGCTTATGAAATAGGAAGCTACTTGCCAGGCTGCATTCCATCAAAGCGATTTTTGTGCCTAAGCATGGGAATATAGCTAGCTTATTTGTAAGAGCAGTTTTAAGAGTACATCATATACCTCTACTAAGCAAAACACTTAATTTCAAGTAGGTTGAAAGGCATATTGTAGAAAAAGCATTCTCATAAATGGAAGCATGACCAGCAGGCAGTTCAGTTAAGCCACACGGTGATGCTGTCTCTTGGATATTTTACTATTTCTGCTTATAAAAATAAACATAGAAAAGCATCTGCTTTATTGTATGCAGACTGCAGCTTAAACCACGATATTCTGCAAGCTGTAAAATGCTGATTTATGTGCTTTTAATAGTTGGAAACCCCCTCTTCAAAGCTTGAGAAAAAGGAGAAGATTGCCTCGGAACAGGGAGGCTGATTACCAGAGATCTTTGTAACAAAGCTTATGCTTCACAGTCCTGAACTGAAATGTTTGCTTTATGATTAAATTACGCCCTAGCCTGGGATAAAGCTGATCTTTTTGGACAGAGATAAACCACTGTTAAATCATTCATGTGTTGTTGTAGTTCAGAATACTAACTGTAGTTGGTAGTCTGCAATAATCCACAGAAATAGCTCCTGAATGAATGATGAGTGGGAAGCCTGGAGACATGTTAATCAAATTTAGTATTTTGTCTTATAATGTCTCTTAAGGCTTTGAAGTGTGAATGAAGGTTGGATTATCAAAATATCCTCTCCATCAGATTTACTATGTTGTGACAGGTTTGCTATCTTCCAGTATTAATGTTATTTGAGTGCTAAAATCATTCTTTGTTCCTTCCTTTGAGTCAATTAATTATTTTCTCCATAATTCATCTCATTCTGTTTGTGACTGTCCAACTATCTCTTCTAGCTCAAAAGGAAGCCATAGTGGCTGGTTTTCAAGAAACTGGAGCTTGGAAACTCTGTTCCAGCTAAGTGTGTGGATTGTGTAATGGCTTCCATATATGTTCTGCATCCTAACAAAAGCATATACATGTAGTGTGAAAGCTTCTGTGCTTTCATGTTGGTACCATTATATGATTCTTTAATTTCTTTTGATAGAAATTTTCTTTTTAATGACAGGAGACTGAAATAGGAGCATTAAAATTCTGGAATACAAAAACTTGAGGTGCACTACCTTTTAAAAATTCCAACAAAAGCCTTATTTTTAGAGGATTAGAACATGGAGGGGGGAGAAATTATGCCAAAGGAATGAAGCTAGTGCATAAAGCCATCCTCTTTTGTCTTACCAAGATGTAAAACTAAATCAGGCTGCTCTAAGTTATATACACAGCTCAGCTCTAAGGAAAGAGAGGTGTTATGCCTTTGAAAATGTTCTTTTAACATTTCTTTTAAAAGATTAAAAGCTGTTCCTCTTTTGGTACTTCTCCTCCCAGACTCTTCTATCTGATAAATTGGCCGCTTAATACCTAAGATACTATAAACATAAAAAAATCTATGATGGTAATGGCTCCTTTCGATCAGCATTGAATCATCATTTGGTGATTTGCTGATGCAGGCTGGATCTCACTTTAAATTCCCCTTTAGTACTTGGGAGAAGAGAAAATCCACTGAGCCAGTTGATAGAACCAGATCTCGTTACTAGCAGTGGTCTGCGTGAGATGGGGTATCCATAGTTAACGTCTTCTCCAGTGTCACTGGTTTTACTGCAGCTTGTGTATGGGGCTTTTCAAGTTGTCTTGTCGTGAATGTTCTGCTCTCAGAAGAGCAGAGTAATGCTCCTTCCCCACACTGCAGCTATTGGTGTTCCAAAGAACTTGGAATCCTTGAGAAGCTGGGTCAGGTATAAGGAGGCTTTCTGGGGGAAGTGCTGCTGTGTATTTTCTGTGCTACGAGAGTTTGCCGAATTGTAACTACTTGGTCCTTTCCCTATTGCCCTGTTCTTTGTCTTGCTTTTCTACAGAATATACAGGAAATGAAAATGACAATGAAACTGTGCCCGAGACCTCTGCAGGTTGCTGGAGTTTTTTTCCCTACTGTTTTATTTCATTTTTAAGCCAAGACATTGCTTCATCTCGCACACAGCATGAAATGCAGGCATTGCATTCGGGCCATTGACCTTCACATAATCCTCTCCTAGCCTTGTTTCTTCATTGTGCTTTTACTTCCAGAGCTACATCAGCTGATTATTTTTTTTTTTCATTCTTTCTTATTTTTCTTTTGTTTTCTTGGTGATTATTTTTTTTTATTATTCTTTTTTGGTTGCACCCAAATGCACATCCTCAAATTTACAACCATTATGATTGCAGTGAAGTGGTGTGAAATAAGTTGCTGATGTAAAATATCAGCTGTAATTACTTTTCAGCCACTTTTGTTAAAACATAAATGCATGTCATCCTATATAGATACATGTGTAGGTAGGCGTGTGTATATCGCAGAATTATTCAGTAGGTTGGGAGGGACCTCTGGAAGTCAGGTAGCTCTGCTCCCCCCACTTAAAGCATATTTAGGTCAGGTTACTCCTATATGTAACTCAAGGACAGATCTGTAATTTACAGTGGATACTGACTGGAGCAGAGAGTGACACAACTACAGTGAGCAGATATGAAAGCTTTGATGACCAGGAATTTCAGGTTGGCTACAGGGTTTTATTTTCTTAGGAATTTTTTGTGAGTTCAGTGGATTTTGTGTCCTAGCTGGAGGCACCTAAAATTAGTATACGTTTCTAAAAGTGTATTGAAGGTCTGTGCTCTTTCTGTAAAGTTATGAATTCCAGGAATGGTTATTCAGCAAGATGGACTAGGTGATCGTTGTGATGTCATCTTCAAAGAAATCTAAGCAGTAAGGGGCTTATTGAGTTGCAATTCTTGGGATCTAACTCAGGTATCTAACAGTGAGTTACCTGAGTTTAAACTGCACTCCAATCCACACAGAGAAGGTGGGACCTTTAGAGGGGAGCAATAAACTCTTAAGCGCTGTTTTCCAAATGAGCTGAATCACTTTGTGGAGTTTGTTTCTATCCTTGCAGTGTAAAGAGAACCTGTAATGATGGGTTTAGACACAGTTAACTAACATCTAGAGCTGTTATCTTCTGTCCTGGTGGGCTCTGCCCATTTTGTAGAGAGCCAGCTACCAGTAGGAGGTGTTACCTCAATGGGAAGATCCAGGTTTCATAGTTCATCTCTCATTTCTGAAGAGCACCACCTCGCTGTATGGGCAATGTCTTTTGATGTGTTTGTTACAGAAATACTAGCCTTGATTTCACAGTTCAGGATGGCCACTCATGTCTTGAAGGCCACATGCATGGTGAACTGTTTCTTTCTTTATGCTTGAGCATAATCACAAGGTTAACACCCAGAATGGATAAAAACTAACCTGCATGTGTATAATACTTGGTGGTACCAGATGGCATATTTGTTATTTTACAAAAGAGAAGAAACAATAATGAAAAGAATCAAAACATAGAAAGATTTTTCCTTTTTCCCTTTATGAAGGTGGTGAACTCCACATGGCTCAATTTTTCCGAGGCAATCTGGCAGGTTTGATGATTCGTTCTGGTAAACTGGAAAACAAGAAAGTGATAGATTGCCTGTACACTTGCAAAGAGGGACTGGATCTGCAAATGGCTGATGGTGTTGGCAAAGGCGTGAAGGTAAAGCTGTGCATCAGTAAAGGGGAACATCTGCATTGCTTTGCTCACAATAGTTTTGCTGGCAGAGTTTAGCAGGGGTGTCCCAAATGGAGCTAATCTACAGTGACATTTTGCATTAAAATGACCTGAAAACTAGGAAATCTTTCTAGTATAGACATGGTCTTAGTGGAGTTTAAGAATGAAAGTTTGTGTTTTCTTTAAGTCTCAGAGACACTCCATATTTGTAAGCCTCTTTGTTCTACCAGTGATAAAAGACAGAGATTCTTAACAAGCAGCTTAGTAGAATGGTAATAACTAGATTACCTTTTTCAGCAGCAAGGTTGTAGTGTATTACAAAGCTAAATTTCTTCTTTATATTGGCTGTGTCTCTTTCCTATTACTAGAATCTTCATGTCAGAGCTACCCTAAGTGCCTAGATTTTTATTGGTTTTTTAAAGAATGAAACAGTAACAGTATTCCTCTGGAATAAGGAAGTGAATAGGGGGGTTAAACCGTGTACTACACGGCCAGGAAAGAATGGCCTTACTGCTTTGAATACAGATTGTAATTATCCCAGCCTTTACCAGGCTGAGTGGTGCTGAACTCCCAGTTTTCATTACCAGCTGCCATTCTGGGTATTCTCTTACTTTTTTTTTTTTTTTTTTCCTGTTATTTCAGGTCCACATGAACCCAAGTCAGTCAACGCTGACCGTAGAAGGGGACGATATTGACAGAGTTGATAAGGCCATGCAGCACATTTCCTACCTGAACTCCCGCCAGTTCCCAACGCCTGGCATTCGGAGGCTTAAAATCACCAGTGTTGTCAAGTATGTCCTAGTGCTGAAATCACGTGTCCCTGTAGTGTGATTGAATCATAGAATCGTGCAGGCTGGAAGAGACCTTCAAGATCATCAAGTCCAGCCTTATTCCCAGCCCTATCAAAACCAGGAAACCATGTCCCTAAGCACAACATCTGCCCAGCTCTTAAACAGCTCCAAAGATGGGGACTCCACCACCTCCCTGGGCAAGCTGTTCCAATGCCTGACAACCCTTTCAGTAAAGAAATTCTTCCTAATATCCAGCCTGAACCTCCCTGGTTCAACTGCAGGCCATTTCCTCTTGTCACCAGAGAGAACAGACAACTCCCACCTCGCTACAACTCCCCTTCAGGTAGTTGTACAGAGCTATGAGGTCTCTCCTCAGCCTTCTTTTCTCAAGGCTGAACAGCCCCAGATCTTTCAGCCTTTTCTTATAAGAGACATGCACCAAACCCTTTACTATCTTAGTAGCCCACCTCTGTATCCTCTCCAGCACCTCTAAGCAATGCCCTTGCAGAGAGGGGCCCGAAGCTGGACACAGTATGATGCTGAAGTATGTGATGCTGAAGCCTGGAGGGATATTTGTGTATCTCACTTGTGACACAGCCTTGCTGTATGTAACTGTCAGACATTGGAATGCAGCAAGGGTTTTCTGCACCAGCACTCTTGTTTTCTTCTGAGAATGTTGTAAAGAGTGAGTAAGGTAGGGAGAAATTTGCTGTGAGGGTGTGCTGTAAGTATGTCTCCAGTATCACAGCCATTAGTCACAGCGTAGGAAATGGGGCCACGTGTTAACTGTAAGTAAAAATTAATTCTAAGATTGCTCCCTTGGTGGGGAATTGTTACTTTCCACTTGATGATATTATCTAAGACTCCTGGGTCTGAGACAGAGCTTTGTAAAGATGTATAAAGCAATTACTCTGCATAATTGTGCCTCCTTCTCTGATAGCCTCCTTGACTGTGCAAAACTAACCGCTGCTGTATCTCCCAGATGTTTCAATGAAGAAGCCTGTGTCTCCATTCCTTCTGTGGAGGGATACGTGATGGTCTTGCAACCAGAGGAACCAAAGATCAGCCTTAGTGGCATTAACCATTTTGCCCGCTCTGCTTCGGAGTTTGAGAGTTCTGAGGGTGTTTCCCTCTTTCCTGAGCTTCGCATCATAAGCACCATTACCCGGGAGGTGGAGCCAGAGGGAGATGGAGATGAAGATCCTACAGGTACCATCCTTTTCAGCTTAGGTCTGTTGAAGGATTTTCCGCTTGTAAAGAGGCATAGATTTCTCTCTTAATACAGAATCTAGTGGGGGCAGATGTGGTCTGTATCCCCTATATACTGGGAGAAGGTGTCGATGCTGTGCTCTGAGCTAACAAAAATGTACCTGGAAGTGGCAGTCAGCTCAGGTCATTATCCCTTGTTTGTATCTTGTCTTGTTTTTATTTTTAATTATTACTTCATGAATACTTGCTCTCTTTGCTTCAGACCCAGTTTTTACTCTTTGTTCTGGAAGAAGAGTTGTGTTTGCATGGGACGTTTTGTAGCTCCTGGGTGTTTTGCTTCTCTTTTGTTCCTGCTTACCTCTGGCTTTTCCTCTGCTTTTTAGTACAAGAGTCTTTGGTATCTGAAGAGATCATGCACAACCTGGATACGTGTGAGGTGACAGTGCTAGGAGAGGAACTAAATCAGGAACAAGAGAGCCTGGAGATCGACATGACTCGACTACAGCAGAAAGGCATCGAGATGAGCAGTTCCAACCTGGGCATGATAATCACAGGTAGGGGCTATGACTTCTCCTTTCTGTAGGAAGGGTCTGAAGACAGTGGTTGTAGGAACAGTGTGCTAGAGAGGTGGTTTCTAACACCCAACTCCAAGTAGTTGGTTTTGACTAAACCAAGCTTTTCAAGCTTGGAGGTGTTAAAACTATTTTGTGGAAAGCTGGGGTTCTAGAAAATGTGTAATTCTAGAATCTCTTGTGTGCTCTCTTGTCCCACCTGGCAGGTTACCTCTGGACTAGGGAAATTAAGGACATTTTGCCCTAGAACAGGCGTGTTCCTTGCACAGATAATACAGTGCCTAGAAGCATGCAGCATTCCTTTGTGGTTTAAATCCAGATTATATTAATGTATTAGGAAGAAAGGCTCCCCAAATCTCTTTAAAAACTAACTGGGTCTAGGATTTTATCACAAAATCAATCCACGGAATTTCAGTGGAATCACATATGTGTGTCTGTGATGTTACCTTTTTTTTTCCTACTATCTGAAAATCCATCAGCCAAGAAAAGTTACGTGAAGAAAGGATAATAATTGTGACAAAAGTAATGCTTGTTGGTATGTGGTGTTGTACTTGTCTTTCAAAAAGTAATTATTATACTGGTTGATTTCTCTCCCCAGGGGTTGATACTATGGCTAGTTATGAAGAAGTTTTGCACTTGATACGCTACAGAAACTGGCACACAGTTTCTCTCTTTGACAGAAAGTTCAAACTAGTCTGTTCAGAGCTTAACGGTCGCTATGTCAGCAATGAGTTTAAAGTGGAGGTATGTAAATTAATCTGATCACCCAGAGATGTTTTAGAGTGTGGATTGCTGGGAGGATGGAAGCTGTTGCCTCAACTGATAGATAATTGATCAATTACTGATATAGATTTTTGTCCTGTAAAATAAATATTAGTAAATGTGCGTGGTTTAGGCTGTATTTTATATCTAAGTGTGTTCTTAATCCTACATTCCAGCTTTAAATAAGGCTGCTTAAACAGAAGTGAAATTGTATTGTAGAACTACCAGTACGGCTGGTGGAAGTGTGAAGGTGACAAGATTGAACTGGAAAGACTGTGTAGTAATTAAGAAAAAACTCAGCAAACAGAGCAGGAGCTACCAGAGACCTGAGCAGCCTTCTCATGTAACTTCTAGGATGCTGCAGGTGAAACTTGCTGGGCACTTCACTGTTTCGCTTGTGCGATGCTTAAATCAGAGGGCTTGTTAGAGCACAGACAAGCTACATTTGCATTTCCTCTGCAGTAGAGAACAGGTTAATTACTACTTCATCCACTCGTATCGAATACATGGAAGTACAGCAGAAGAAAACATAAAGGCCTCTAAAATTCCCGGTGCTGGAACGTGGAGTTATTTATATTGAGAGGAACTTTAACGTATCTCTGCATCTTTCAGCTATGAGCTTGAATTTCTACATTTTAAAGCTGATTCAAAGTTGTATTTACCACTAGTTGGGTGGTTATGGTGGGCTGGGGAACCTCCTTTGTTGCAGTATAGAAATTTGGGAATTAAGTAACGTGGGCTTGTTTCCTGAGGAAGTTCTGTGAGCTTGAGTTGGGATCTTCCCAGAGTGTTGAACTGCAAACACTTTCCTCGTTCCGTAGGCAGCGTGCTCTCTTCCTGCTGTGCAGCTGGTCAGGGCCCCTGCATCACAGTGTTCCACCACAGGACGGGTATATTTAGCTCTGCTTGTTTGGCAAGGAAACGTGAAATACACGGAGTAAATGAGCTTGGGAGTTGTACCTAAAAAGCAGTGATGTTCAGTGTGGTTTAAACATAAAAGGTTAAGAAAGAAACCTGTTCTTTAAACTGTAATAGGATTTTTTTTTCTTTGCTGTTAGCTGAAGTTATTCAGCAGAATAAGAAAAGATAGGAATGAAGAAAATATATTTAATGTGTTCTATATCTTTGTATATACTGGTATTTCAGGATTAAAAGGGCTGGCTACCAAATTTGATAGTAAACTGGCTTTATCTGTTGCATTCTGCAATAGTGCTGTCTGTGCACAAACTTGCCAGACTAAATCGGACGCGAGAGCTGCAAAACTGAAGGGGTTTGTGACAAGGAATCGTAGCGTGTGCACAGCTACTGGTGGGGATGGTTGTCCCCTGAGACAAGCCATTGCTGTGTTGAAGGAGAATTGGATGCCTGGATTGGATTCCTCTGGGAAAGAGAATTTTTAATTTTTCTTTCTTTCTGCCTTCAGAAGGGAACTGTTGTATTTCTGGAGTTGACAGTTTTCTTTCTGTTCCCAGGTGAACGTTATCCACACAGTGAACCCCGTGGAACACGCTAATCACATAGCTGCACAGCCACAGTTCGTTCATCCAGTGCACCACACGTTTGTCGATCTCTCTGGTCACAACTTAGCTAACCCTCATCCGTTTTCAGGTGAGAATTCTCTGTCACTGAAGTCCAGCTGGTTTTGTTCTGGTGTTAAAATGGCACAGAGGCTTCTTGCTGCAGAGAGGTGTTTTCCCAGCGTGTGGACTAATAGATCTACCACGGGTGTGTTGGACTAACAATCTCAAGCAGCTGCTCGGCCCTGATCTGCTGTTGCCCAGGGAGGGAGGAGCAGATTACTAGAGATCCAGAAAATACCTTTACATTGGCAAGTGGGAGGTGTACTGGTCTTGAGGGGACAATAAGACGTAAAGGACTGGGAGGAGCTGGGACAGTGTTTCTTCTTGGATGGCATGAGGAAAGAACTGCAGCGTTGTTCCTTTGAGTCACGGTATCTGCTCTTTTAATTATATTAACTTGGCATTGGCCTAGGATGTGAGAGTAAGAAAACCATGGATTTTAGAGAGGAGTCTGTGTGTGGTGAAATCTGCTTTCCATGTGTCATCGGTCCCTTGGATTGATGTAATTCTCCTTACGATTGGAGTTTGAGTTCTTATTCTCCAACTGTGACTTTTCAAGTGGCCTTAGACAAACTGCCTCTGTAGCTGTGTGCCATATTTGTGTAATGCCCTTTCCCTCTTGCAGGTGATGGAGCAGAGGACTCGTCATTTAGTGTTGTGTCAGAGTTGACTTATCGGTCTCATCTGAGAAACTCCTGTTATTCTCTTGTTGCAGTTGTTCCAAGTACAGCCACTGTTGTGATTGTAGTTTGTGTCAGTTTCCTGGTTTTTATGATCATTCTGGGAGTGTTCCGAATCCGAGCTGCACATCAGAGAACGATGCGTGACCAGGACACTGGAAAGGAAAATGAGATGGACTGGGATGACTCTGCTTTGACCATCACTGTGAACCCCATGGAGGTAAAGCTGGGGTCCCAGCACTGAACAGAAAAATTCCCTTTTCCAGATGTAGTGGGTATGATTGTACATGGACAGAGGAGCAGAGCAAAACCAGCCCCTGAACACAGATTAGAGACACAAGCAGTGACTTTTTAATGAAGGTGCCAAAGTGACAGATGCCAGGAGCAGTTTAGGGTCTTGTGGGGTTACAGCTTCGTGATACGTAAATTGGCTGTTAGGGGTCAGCGTCCAGCACCAGTGTTCATCATGCTGCACGCCACCTTAACCATGGTCTGCTTTTCTCCAAAGTGACAAGAATTTATTGTTGAAACATCTGAGTTTGTGATGTTTCCTTCTCCTGGGGCTGGCAAATCAGGAACAGGAAAGATGTGCATCCTTAATTCTCTTTGTGTGACCCTGCTTGAAAGGTCCTTTTCCAGTGGAATTTGAAGTACTGGATCACCCTTCAGAATGGGTTTGTTCAGAGTGACAGGACTGGTAGCAATGCTACAAAGCTGTTTTCAAGAGCCCTACTTCCTTTTTCTTTTCTGGTTGCCTGGTTACCGCTGAACTTCTAAAAGGAGTCAGGAATGTGTAATAGCTCTTCCTCACTCTAGTGCCTCGTGCCTGAATTCAAAAGAATAAAAAGAGTTGGGGCCAGTGTGATATCAACAGCTGATTTCTGTTTTAACAGACTTATGAGGATCAGCACAGCAGTGAAGAGGAAGAGGAGGAGGAGGAAGAAGAAAGTGAAGATGGAGAAGAGGATGACATCACCAGTGCGGAGTCTGAGAGCAGCGAGGAGGAGGAGGGAGAGCAGGAGGAGGACCAACAGAATGTGAATAGACAGCAACAGCTGGAATGGGATGACTCTACCCTCAGTTATTGATTCTAGCTGTTCCCTTTGTCTTCTGTTTCTGCTCTAGAAGACTCCACTGTCATTCTCTCCATTGTTACCAAGGATTCATGGTGTTTAAAAAAAATAATTCATTCTGGCCAGTAGATTCCACCCCCATCCCGGTGTTTGTGTTCTGTCAGCTAGTTCCTGATGCTGTTCTAGAGTTGTAGGTAGCACCTTTTCCTTCAGCCATGCCTCAGTGACTGGATATTTTTTTTTACGCTATGTGAGGACCCACCTTGCACTTTTTTCTTCATGTCATCTCAGCTAAGTGACTCTACAGGTCTGTAGCCATTGCACACGAATTTCTGAACTGTCTTTTTTTTTTGCTCAGTGAAACAAACTTGGCTTTGTTCCTTTTTCTAAAAGATGCAAAGATTGCTTGTTGACAAAGGGTAAAGCTGCTCATTTCAGCCTGTTGATTTCTTTTAATATTTTTTTTTTCCGAATTAGTGCATGTGTAAAGTGGCAGAATGAGGTTAATATGTAGAAGATTAACAGACTTTTTAATATTTTGTAAATATATTGGAATTATGTAATTATGTCATTTGTGGTAGTGAAAACAGGGATTGGGGTTTAAAACATGCTAAAGTAAAAAAATAATCATGCAGCATGAAATATTACAAGTCTCATAGTACTGCAGCAGGAGCACGGGCACAGTTCTCTAGTGTAGGTGTTTCAGTGATCCCGTGTCATGGGCCTTGACTGCCGTGTTCGCTCATGCCCCGCTCTGGTTTTTAACTTTCCTTTTCTTTAATCTCTTTTATTTTTGCAGAGGGAACAGATGAGCTCGTGAGAAATTGTAAAGGCTTTAGGAACCCCTGCAGAGGTTCAGCTGCCCTGTGCAATACAGTTGTTTGTATTTTCTGGTTTTGTTTTTTTTTCTTTTCCCCTCTAATTAAGTCTTGGCTTTTAAGTTATTGGGGGAAAAAAAAACCCACTACTTGGCTGGTGGACAAATTAATGTGCTGTTGCTGTGGTGTGTTGCCACAGCTCCTATTAATTACAGGGAGGCTGCCTGTAGTACAATGATGGTCTGTTCATTCTGCTGACAGGGTGGATTATTCATTTAGTTGGTTGTTACGTTGGTAATTGAATCTGGAAAGCCCGAGACCTGTGTACCTGTGCACCTTGGCTACCAGTCTACACAGAGAGGTATTTTGAGGATTTTATTTTGGCAGTTCATTTCTTCTGATTTGTTAGTGGGAGGGTTTGGGGCATAGCTGATACCATTTCTGTTAAACACACTCCTGCTCATTCCCTGTAGCCCCTTGTACAGTAACTTGGACTGTTGGTGTATTAAGCCTTTGTTTACACTTAGTAACTGTGTTTTCCTGCTGGTGAAAAACTATAGCATAAATTATCCAACCAGAAAAACCTTGGGAATCATGGTAATGCTATTCCAAGTCCAGATGATTTTGGTTGTTTCTGATCAAAGTTCAAACTTGGAATTGCAAAGGATTTTTCTAAGAGCGAGCTGGAAGGTACGAAAAGTAAGTTACGACCCCCTGGTGAAGAGCATTAGTTTTTCTGTAAGGCAGGTCTTGTTTATTTAACTTTATTTGGTCTTACGCAGAGCCTTGAATAATGAATATCTGCTTACTTGATTTTTTTTTTTTTTTTTTTTTTTTTTAATGTTTAGCAGTGGATTAAAGAGAGTAACTTGTTTTGCTTGTAACAGGAGACTAGGACTCCATTCCCTCCTCAGCACGGTAAGCAAAGTTCCAGTTTTTGCTTTATTTGTAGTCTGCCGTTGTTCAGGTGCACAGCCCACGCCTCTCCTCGGGGGCTGACAGCACCCAGCAGGGACCTGTGGCACTGGGTAAGGGTGCTGGAGGAGCAACAAGCAAGCCAGGGGGTGGGGCACAAAGGGTCCTCATTCCAAGAGATAAGGATCGATCCAAATGTTTCTGTAGTTTTGGTTTTCAGAGCAGACCTCTTCTCGCCTCGTGCTGCGTCATGGGATCCAGCGGTGGGTTTTATCTGGGGTAACGCTTGACTGCGGAGTGCCTTTTACAATAGTAGGTGGACCTGGAAGCAGGGAGGAGAACCCACACAAGTAGCTTACCGTTTTTTGGGGTTGGGTTTTTTTTTTAATGTAAAATTTTAGATTTCTAAAATGGGGAAATGGTTTTGACTACTTACGTGGTAATATAACTGCTAGTTTTAAGTAAACTGGGAAACTTTTAACTTATGTCTGACAATTGTCCTGTGTTAATGTGTAGAAGATTTTCCTTCCATATACTGTTGCTGTAGCTGCTGTATTTTAGACCAAAACTGATCATGACTTAATGGAAATACTGAAAGGTTGTAAACGTCCTGATGCAGTTTGTAGCCACTGTGGGTATAACTTTTCAGATGTGTATATTGGTAACAGGTCAGTTTGGAAAGTCTGTAAGCTACAATAAATTTCTGGTTCTAAAGGTCGTTTGCATTTATTTCTTACTGCATGGAGCAAAGCTGAATCAAGTTATATTTACTGTGTGGTAATTTACCTCTGCTGGGGGCCACAGAAGAGTTTTGGTCGGGTCGTGTCGATCTCCAGCACAGAAAGACTTTGGCAGCACACGAGTACAATTCATTGATCTTTTTATTTTTTGACTTACAAAACATGTACCTAAAGCAACTGACGAGTTAAACATGTAAACATTCTCTTCTTACAGAACCATGGTTTAAAAAAATACTTCTTTTTTCAAAGCCAACAGAATAAGCACAATCGGTTTGTACAGAGTTAAAAAAAATAATCACAGAACCATCTCTAAATAAATAGAAAGGTGGATTGTTTTGAGCATATTTATAAAATCAGAAGCTACTTCTTTATAGTGAAATGTAATATTTTTAAAAGTGATTTAAGTTTCAATCTTCAGTACAATTCAACTTGCTGAAAACTATCAGGTGAGTTGCTGCTTTGTACCTTTGGAGTCAGAGGCTACGCTGGGTCAGCAGAGTTCCGTTCAAGATCCTGTTCCAGTGGTGTACAAGGAAGAAGATCCAGCTGACTCGTTGGTAGTTTTACTACTTGTGGGTAAGTCAATTTTCCACACTAAATAACCTCTCTGTACAGCTGCTGGATTGAGAAACAAACCCCTTTGGAATTGCTCGGTTCTTGCAGTTTACACTGATCCGACTTTGTTTTTTATTGCACTTCTAAAATGGCAAAGGACAGATGACACGAGCCACTGCTGCTTTGTACTTCTGTAAAACCACAGGGCCTGAGTTTTCTGGAAATTTTCTGGAAAGACTCCCAAAATAATGGCTGAAGGCATCAACTGCTGCCAGTCTGCAAACCAAGTACCCAAGAGTGACTAAGGAGAGCAGTGGGTAAGGCAGCCTTGCTGCTGCGTGGCCAGCAGGACCCTGGCTTGTAAGAGTATTGCTTTCAGAGAGCTGTACCTTTCTGTCCTTCCACAGCCGCGTACAAACCACGCAGGGGGCTGGGAGGTACTGTTAGAGTATTTCAGCAGCATCCCCGCTGACCTTAATTTATTCCATCAGTGTGGCAAATTTCCTATATATTCCATTAAGATTGGATGCAGAATGCTTGTCTCTGCAAATCTGGCTCTAAAGAAAAAAACCAAACCCCTGGAGAATTAGAAAAGATGCCATCAATCATTAGAGGACAACAGTGGAAGGAAGCTACCGAGCACCATTCTCGAGGGCGGGTGACACAGGTTTTTGGTGCGCAAAGGTGCTTACCAGACACTGATGGTGTGCATTAGCCCTGCAGAGTAACTGGGGAGTAGCAGCATGGGACCTGTTTCTGGGGGGGGGAAAAAAAAAGGTGGTACATGAGATGGTCATCAGCTGGTGTAGGGCAGCATCGTGCTGAGAAAGCACAGACTCGCTGCCAGCTGTGGCAGAGCAGCTGCCACACGGGATCTGCTGCCCTGCAGAAACTTGGATTGGTTCAGGTCCTGGGTGTAAGAAATACAAGTAAATTGTGCCAGCCAGCACCCCGAGAGCCTGTGAAGCTTGAGGCTCTATCCTTTGTCACAGGAAAGGAAAATGATCCTACTCTAAAAAGCAGGGGGGGAGGGGGAAAGGGCGATGGTTTCCTCTCTGAGTGTGTTGCCCAGTTCGGTTCCCTACTACTTTACTTCTAGTAGCAAATAACGGAGTCACTGTTGTAAGATTTAGTGTGAAACCTGGAGACCACTGTCGGCTGCTCAGCTCAAGCAAACGGTGAGTAACATTTGAGCCTCAGGAGAACCACATTGGTGAAAGTAATTTCTAGCATATTGGAAGTAATTTTCTACCCTATTTAACTTACTGTTAAACTCCGCTGCAGAACTGTTAAGAGGTTTATAGTGCTACATGCAAACCACTACAGAACAGACTTCACAGCATAAAACCTCTTATGAAAAAAAATGGTAAATGCTTTAAATCAGAATTTAAATTATCAGTGTAACACTAAATCATAACCCCCTAGTACCTGTTTGTACCTAAAAGTAACGAGGGAAGGGTTTAGTCCAAGTGTTTCATCCTCCATTCACTGCTGTGCAGCTGATGAAGAACAAATATATTTGAACTTGTCTTAAAAACAACAAAGGTGGAATTGAAGAGCCAGTAAAGGGCAGCACCCTTTCAATTTTAAAGTACAGAGGTATCTGATTTTAAAGTATTAAAAAGAGCTGATAGTCAGGGATGAGTTGCACCTGGGTGCAGGATGGGAAAATGCTACTGAAGAAGAGCTAAGAATAAATAGTTCAGTCTCTATCCTAAGCTTGCTGATTTTGTGGGAATTCTAAACCTGACATGAAAGCTGAATTTGACATCATCTGACAACACAGGTATCTTGCTCTCACTTGAGACATACCTGGGGGGGTTTAGCTGGGTTGCTCTTCACAGAGGAAGTACAAGTTGAAAAAAAAAAAAATGGTTCTGTGAGTAAATGAAAATTGCTCAGCTGGTTAAGAGTGTACAAATAAAATGCAGGATTCAGTTTCAGGGGTGTCCTGAAGAATCAGCCTCTTATGTTCCTCAAGAGGCAGGACTGAGAACACCACCTAGGAACCTGATGTGGAGAACATGGGGAAGCAGAAGGATGCACCCCCCGGGAACTGCTGAAGGAAGTAGGTACTAACCACCCCACCCATCTTCCAGCAGGACCCAAAGGCTTCCTGCACCTTGCTCTGCTCATGAGAGGCACTGAGCAGCAGCAGTGGCTCCTGGTCATCTGTCCCTGTGCAATTCCAGTGCTCAGAACTGCTCACCAGGTGAGGACACCAGCTGGAGACATAAATATGACACATGAGGAGAAGTATGTGATTGATCACAGCACCTTGTGGGAGATGGGACAGAGGCAGCAGTTGGGACAGGAGGAGACCCTTTGTCCTGAGCTGGGTGCCAGCACAGATGACAGTAGCTCGGTCTCTGAAACACACAGTCTTTGCGCACCAGCTCTAACAACAGACAAGGAGTCGTGTACCGTGAAAGGAGGAAGAGTATGGAAAGAAACAGGGAATAAATCAGAAGATGAGAGCCCCGAGACAGGAGGGCAGGCTGGGCCCGGAACGGTGCTGACTCTGGACTGACACTGTTGCGTCCCAGTGAGATGGAGGTGGAGGCCAGTGCCCTGCCCACACCATTACAGGGAAAACAGGTGCCAGCCTGGCTCTGACATGCCCCAACAGGAGCTACATGTAGCAACCAGTGTAGAAAATACAATCTTGCTGTTTTCAGGCTTAAGACTCAACGCAGAAACCCAGGAATTGCTGGAGGCTCAGCTAAAGTCTAACTTAGGAAAGCAAACACGAATACCTAATCTAAGCCTGTTCCTGTGACATCAGGTTTTTTGATGGCAATAGATTGGTTCCAGTTCAGTTCCAGAACCCTCTGGCTGCTGCAGCAGAGAGGAAGCAGTATGACAGCATGGATTTATTTTGGTTTTTACCCTGTCACAATGCAGAGTAAAACAATTTGTCCAGGTTGGCTTCAGGGGTGATTTAAGCTGACCTACCTTGGTGTACACTGAAAGGGGGTAGGAGGAGCAATCAGGTGGTGAAGTTAATGCCTCTGAGCTGTAATGGTGGGGCCCCAGAAGATGGGCTATAGCATAAGAGCTACAGGAGTAGTAGGTACTCAGTGTTCAGATGGATTTTTCAAGAAAATAGAAATCCACACATTAACACACGAGAAGGATGTTCCAAGTGCCTGATCACTTCCATTAGGAGATGTATTTGAAGCTTAACTTCTTGAGGGTGCAGTACATCTACCTACCTTCCACCGTATGCAGTGATTTTATTGCCTCGCGTCTCTCCCGCGTCCCCCAAAGATCTACAGCAGACATGATTATGCAGCTGATGACGGTCCAACAATTTTTCAGTCATGCAGAAAGGTCTGACCTCCAGGAATGCAGGTGGGGGATCTTCAACATGAAGTCTCTAAAAACCTGTCTCCAGTCGCTGGCCTCAGTGCAGGTATTATTACATTCTCTTGGAGCAAGTGTGCAGGCTGGTGTTGCTCTACTGTCTGTTATCTTTGGATACGTTGTGTGCCAGCCAGTTCACTTTGGTTTTCCAGCTCTCTCGAAGGGCTTCATTGAACTTTAGTCTGAAGTGCTTCAGTGCTTCCTCGTCTGTTTTCCCAAGAGCTAAAGAATCCTGCAGGTAAGAGGGAGAAATCAGTGTAGCCTCCCTGAAAGTGCAACTGAACAATTACCTGCTCAACTACCCCAACCTTTATTCTCCAAGAAATTACTCTGTTGAAAGGGGCACTGAGTAAGAAGGGAGTAGCCATTAATTGGTTTTAATAGTTACTGTAGTTGTACAAGGCTTCATCATTCTGATCAATAAATGCATCCTCCTCTTCCACTGGGTGTAGAGAAACAGCAGGATTTTTAATACTCTTGTACAAAGCCACTGTCTTTCAGGGCAAGGTTGTCAGAACTTCAGAGGCAAGTTGGGAACAGGAAACAATACACAACCCAAAAGCTCCATCTCCTTCCCTGTGAGCTGCTTTTCTACAAGGTACCTCTTGCCTTTGTGCTGAAGAAGCTGAAACTATTTCCTGAGCGCCAGCATTGTTGATGTTCTGCACATCAACATTAGATGTCTACTCATTATTTTTGCAGTTCATTTGCTTTTAAGAATCTGCCCTTCCCCACTGACAGCAGTATCCAGTTTTAACGGTACCTGGGCTTGCTTCTCTTACCTTTAGATACTGAATGTCTTTATTGCAGCTGAGTTCTGGCAGGCCAGCAGCTTTCATCAGTGCAAACAAGTGCAGGAAGAGAAGACCGTGGCGCCTCAGAATCATATAGGCTTTTTCACAATAACCCCTGAATCTGTTTGGAAAGGAAGAGGAGGCAAAAAAATGAAGACTGCAAGCTGTGCTCGTTTATAAAGCAAGCTTACGTGTTGATCTGAACCCTGCTGTCTGCACCGATGACCGTCAAGCTGTTTCGCCTTCTTGAGCAGGTAGATAACTTATTTACTTTTAGACAGCCGTAGGCTACGTATCATCAGTGGAAATAAATTCTGACAATTCAGAGCTTAAAAAGCTTAAGTTTACCTGCTAATCCTTACCTTTCAAACTTCTCATTGTTGTTAGTTTTTCCTTGTTGGATGACGTGCACAAAGTCATAGGTTAAGATGAAAGGAACTCGTTCTCTATTAATACCAAATTTAGTCTTGAAGTTCCCCAAAAAGTGACCAAAATCAATATGAAACAGCTGAAAATAAGAAAAAAAAAAAAAGTTTTCAGAATAGTATCTATTTTAGCTGATCAGTGTTGAGTTCTCTTCACCATTCTGTATTCAGAAGATACTGACCAAGAAGAATGACCTCTCCCCTGGCATCCCTTGAGAGAAGAGGCAGTATTTGCCTGCCAAGGTATTCTCTAGTGTAATTAGGACAGCAAAGGTACTTACCTCTTCAATAGCTGGTAGAGCTGAAGGAATTCCTGGGGTTTGTAAAGCCTTACTGTGTTACCAGTAGAAGCAGAAAGAGAACTAAAATGGGCACCCTACCCGAGCAGTCTGCAGTCCCAGTGTGTGGAAAAGAACGTCCCATGTTGAAGCTGCTACAAAATTTACTGGCTCGAGTAAGGCTTTTTTTACCTTTTTTTTTTTTTCCTACTTTTTTTAAAACAAAAATGCCAAGCACAGTGAAGTCGTTGCACCACTGGTCCAGCGATGGGATGGAGGGGAGGAGGATCCTGTGCAGAGCCTTGCACCCTGCAAACCGTCTGTCCACCAACCCCAAGGCTGTAACACCGCGGGGCATCAGCTCCCCCCCGTGGACAAGATCCGAGTGGCCTCTGCTCTACAGAAACTTCTGCAAGCTCCATGCCCACCAGTTTGTTAATGGAGAGGAGGAGTCCTGTGTAAGGGCTCCCCCCAGTCACAGCCCAGGGAGGATCGTTATTTTTCTTGTTAGCAAATGCCACGATGTCCCTGTCCCTGCTGTGACCCCAAAATAAAGGGACTGCTTGAGTGGTGGGAATCGGATGTAGAGGAGCTGACCTCACTGGACCTGCAGGAGACTTAACCTTGCACATGCCAGCACAGGGTTGGTTTAGGCTTTGTAGAATTCCCACTTAAAGAATAACAGCTTAGACTTCCACCTTTACCAAAATACTACTGATGTAGCTTAGTACAAGTCCTGTTAACAAAGGCATTTTCTTTTTACTAGCTTTGCCCTTTGTCTTCCAAACAGCAGAAGAGAGGAATCAGTACAGGCATCAATGTGAAATTAAACCCACACTGATCACGTGCATTCCTCTTTAAAGACCCAACCAAACACAACACCATTCTTTCTAGGAGGAAGACCATAAATACAGCAGCTGGGGTAAGTAACTCAGGCTCTTACCTGGCAACCACAAGTGATTAGTGACTCTGCAAAAGCCAAGTCAGTCTTCAGACTGGTAAGTACAGTGCTTGAGTTTGCATCTGCAGACAATTTTAGGTCTGAGAAGCATTAACTGCTCCACTGTAATTCCAAAGTGGGTATTACAGCAGCAGCTGATGGCAGTGATGCTTAGAGAATTGTAATTCAAGTTATAAAACTGTATTTACCCTCTTAATGATAGAAGCTATTGAGAATATTTGTCCAGTCTGCCTCTTGGCTGGAAGGTGAGGTACATTCCTCAGCAGCAGGATTGCACCGGGACGTATCTGTCCATTGCTAAGTAGCATTCATGCCCCTCTTCCAGTACTTCAACAGCAGCAGTGAATCCCATACCTGTCCCGTCTCCCGGATCATGATGTTATCACTGTGCCGGTCACCTATCCCCAGCACGTAAGTTGCCACGCAGTAGCCAGCACAGGAAAGAGTGAACTCCTCTATAGCTTGTTCTAATGAGTCACTGAAGAGGGCAAGAAATAGATTGAAAGAGAATTTTACTTTGAACACCAGAATATCACCACTGGGCAAGTTGTTTTTATAGCTTCCCCTGTGCAGACCTGCCCACAGGAGAAGGGAAGGACATGGCTGAACTTTGGGAGTGCTCTCCAGAGGGAGGTACTCCCATCCACACCTTACAAAAAGTAGCTGCAGTAACAACTGTCCCTAACTGGAGAGGTGCAGGTAAGGTTATGTCTGCAGTCTCAAGGAAAATGGTTTAGTCTCAACTGAATTAACTCATTTCTAGATCTCCCCAGATCCAAAAGACAAGGTGGGCTCCTAGAATGCTTCCTGGTGGTGCCCAGCTACATCAGGGCAGCACTGAGGTGTTGCTGCTGTCCCTTTCTGTATCTAGTAAAACCCCCAGCTACGCAGATTTTTGTGCTGCTCGCTTTTTTCACCTCCCAGTTTTGGCATTACTCCTCCTGCACCTTTTCCAGCTGCCACCACAGTGACAGTCTCTGGAGAAAGTAACAGGACCAAGGAGAAAACCAAGGTTTAGGTCCAGCCTGTGGACAGTGCTACCTTAAGGTCTCAAAAAAGCTTGCAAACAATAACCCAGATGCTTCCATTTCTGCTCAACACCCACACGGGGCCACACACCACCTTCCAGTGTGCCAGGCAGGGAAGGAGCCTTAGATAGGGTGGGGCAGCTCAGAAATACATGTAACTGAAGATAAAAATTGAACCAAGCAGAAGAAATGTCTCTAGGTGGAAGGAAGCAGTAAAGCTTAGAGAGTAAAAGGTAAGCCCACGTACCCAGGGTTCTTCGACTTGAGCCAGTTCAGCAGCGCGTCCTTGTTGAAGGCTGCGGTGGCCACCATGTTGCTCTTGTTCAGCTGGATGTTGGCAATGGTGTCTGAATGCATGACTACTTCTATCAGCCCGGTCTTGTCTCCTGTGGAGAGGCAGCCATAAGGGGTCATCCTGCAGAGATGAAAGAAACCCTTCCACTGAAATCTTGCCCAGAATTGGGGTGTGTTGACTTTTAAGCTTTCCCTCATCTGTCACAGCTACTCCTTATCCACTCCTCAGCACCACAAAAGCTGCTCACAGAATACTAAACAGACCTGTTGGGAACAAAATAAGCTTGGGGACAAAATGACCTCACCACACGCAATTTACCATTGCAATAGGACAACTGTGTGCACACTACTCACCTCAGGTCCAGGCCCTCCTGCTTCCACAGTATGTCCATCAACTGGATCATCTGCAAAGTCAGCATGTCCTGACGAAGGTCTGTGCAGCATTGCAAAGGAGAAAAGGATCGTGAGTACCTCCTGTCCTCCCTGGTGCTCTTGCAAGGGTGGCACTTGCTCTGCCCCTGAAGAGGCTGCTGGAGGGGCCTGTGCCAGCTTTGTCACTTGCTAGGTCGAGCCAGTTAAGAGCAGCGGCTGCTCGGGCAGTAAAGCCACCGTCCTAGATACCTCTGCTCTGACAGGGTTTTACTAACAGAGGTAGATGCAGCTTCATGTGGCCAAAGCTATTCCCATGGTGGTCAGTGTAGAACATGGGAGAACATCTGTGAGCAGCAGCCACACCAACCCTACCAAGCTTGCACTGCTGTAGCTCTTTCAGGCCGCACATCAGGTTTCTTTTTACTGTGCCAGGGTATCCAGCTACTACTGTGCTAAAAATCTTAATGAACAGCACAGCAAGCAAAATATAGAGGAACATTTATTACTTTAATCTTAATTTAATTTTAATATTAGTCTCTAGATTGCTGTCCAGAACACTCACATGTTTGAAGTCCTCATTTACACAACACCTTAGTGGTCCATATTCAGGCCCACTCACCACAATAAATATTTGAGACTACTATGCCTGTAAAAACACATCCCTTAGAGACTCACCATCTCCATTTTTGAAAATAATACCAACGCCACCTCCCCCTGTCTCTTCATTATTAAACACAATCCATAAAGGTTTCATTTTGGAGTCCATAAAGGTGCACTGATCCACACTACAGGAAACAAAAATAGTATCATCAGAGGTTCCATCTATTAAAAAAACCCCAGCCATCTAAGCTGCAAATTCAACAGCATATACAACTGCCAATGGCCTGGTGACTTCCATGAGAAAGGAGGACCTGGGGACAACTAGAAGCCTGGCTCTACTGCTGAACAAAGCCTGTGGTGCAGATTAGGAGATCATCAAGAGATCTTCCTTACCAAACTTCAGCGAGGATAATGTTGGGGTTCAGGGGGGACTGGAGGTGGGAAAGTGCTTCAAGATAAGTTTCCTGCTTCATGCACACATGCATCATCTCCTTGGTTTGAGGCTTGGTGGCCTTCTGAGAACTCACTTTAACGAGGTCATTCAAAGCTTTCATCTTGTTGAGTGCTTCTCCCTGAAAAGGGGAGGGGATAGAACAGGGTTAACAAATAGAAAATTCCTGGAGAAAGTTCAAAAACTATTAAACCTTACTGTGAAATACAAACTGTGGTGCTACTTCTTACCTTCTCCTCTTCAATGTGTGGTAATTTCACACTGCAACAAAACAAATTTAGCAGTACCTGCTTGAGGATGATTCCTAATCATGGATCTGAATCACCCAGTTGTGATCAGCATTTCCTAAATGGTAACTAACTCCTTGAACTCATCTACTAACAGCAATGGTCTTTGAACAGTTCAAACCCTTCTAGACACGTACAAGTAGCTTGGAACATATGTGGGTGAGTAAGAGATGAGCAGAGTCACACATGCTGTGGAACTCCAGGCTATGGGTATGCCAAAACCAATACAGCAGTGAAAAGGCTTTTTTTGTACAAAGGGTGACATTATGTTGGTGAAGCAAACAGCTGAGAGTCAGCTCCAAGCAAGAGAAAAGTCAACCTTATGGCTAAAAGCATTTTTTTACCTGTTTCATCAAAACTTTCATGTGGTGGGTGCTGCCTCTGCAGTATGCTTCCAGGATCAGACCGAACCTCAAGGCAACTGCAGGAACATGCATTTCAGACCTAGGGGAAGAAGGGAGGTTAAAGCAATTCTGACTCACAGCAGCGACTGACTAATTCTCCCATTTATGCCAGCACGAGGAGCTGGAGGAGAGGAGGGTGCAGGATATTAGCTGCTGTTTATATTCTTTACTGGGGAGGGAAAAATGCAGCCACCCCAGAAGGTGATGTAGAAAAAACACTGCTTGAAGCAATGAGGTATCTGTCTGGGTGACCAAATTGCTCATTGCTCCTTTGAGAGCATTACTTAAGGAACAAGGACAGTTCAGGGCCTATGGCTCAGAACTGGGAGCTGGCCATGGAGGTCCAAAGTAAATTTCAACTCACGGGCACATAAATATATGCACACACAGACACATTCTGAAAACCACCTAATCCAAACAGCAACTCCACCTCAAAAGAAAACAGTAACAAGCAAACAAGCAGATTTTGTGTCCTCCTGGAATAATCTTTACTGTGGCTCCCCAATTAAAAAGGAGTAGTTCCTGGGTTTTGGTAATCACAGCACGGAAATCCCACCACTGCTTTGACAGACACTAGCCAAAGGACAGCCACTAGCCTTTAAAACCATCCCCTGGTATGATAGCTACAGATCAGCCTGCTGTCTCACTTCACAGAGCAATGAGGCAACTAGTAAATGCTGGTTTCACTTGTTTACTGAGAAAAAGCCCAGAACATTTGCTCTTTACCTCAGATGCCAGAAGAGGAAGTGGCCAATCTTGCGGTTGGATAACGCCCTGTCCAGCAGGAACTTGGTTAATTCACAGTCTAAGTAAGATTCATATTTAAGCACCTGGACAAGCTGTAGCAGGTATTGGAACAATTCATGATCTCTGGGGACAGAGAGGAAAAAGACGACAACCTTATCTTTACTGCAACAAGTGTACTTGCAAAATCTGTAACGACAAGACTGTCAGCCTTGTTCACAGTCCCCCTCAGCAGCCCTAAACATAAATAGAAAGGGGCTTTGCATATCCCTCGTGGATAACACTTACGTCAGCTTCTTTAATGAGTTGATAGCAAAGGAACCAACATAACGGTCAGGAAAGCTAAAATCCAGCAGCTCCAAGGCATTCAGGACAGGCAACTCTGGCCAGGTCTGAAGCAGGGAAATCATCTGGGGGAAGTAACAATTTTTTAATGACAAGGGATATAAATTTAAAGCTCTACTGATAGAGGAACATCTCCTTTGTGTGTGTTGGGGGGGAAACATCAAAAAACATCAGTCCAAACTCACTAACAAGGCTGATAGAAGGAGCCAGCCAAGTCCACAGCAGGGTTACATTTGCTGTACCACAATTAGTGGAATCAGCTCTTTGGAAAAGGACTTTTCTGCAGTGTAATAACGTAGACTAGAATATCCAATCTAGATCCTATTTCTGCCATGAATTAAACAGATATTTTTTTCCTTGCCTCCAGTTTATAGAGGTAATAAGCAAGACCTTGTTGATCAGTGAGGAGTCTGGGACAGCACACAGAGCCAAACAGAGCCCAGAAGAGCCCAACCTCAACTTAGGTAGGTACCAGTCAGCATACGTTCACAGTGACTGGCTGTGTACAGAAAATCTTCCTCAGCCTCAGTGATGCCAAACCTACCTGCACAGGACCACTGCAAAACATCCCCTGCTAAGCTGGCCTCCCAGAACCAACACAGGAATGGAGACACAACGAGGGATCCAAAAGGGAGCCCTGTCTGCCAGCCCCAGCATCCTTACCTGGGCAACATCTTCATGCTTGTTCCATTTGGTGATGATAAGCAGCTTTGCCAAAGCTTGTGGGTACTGGTCACGGATATCGTATCTCATCTTCCACACCAGGTCTTTCTCATGCTCATATAGTTCAGTGTGGCTCCTCCGCTCCAGTATCTCCTTCAGCTGCAGCTTCTGCTCATGGGAACAACAGGAAAGAGCATACATAGGGCTCAGTCTCAAAGGACATGCTCAGCCCCAGGAAAGACCATGTAGAACTGAAGCGTGACCCAGTATGGTTAAAACAGCTGGCTGGGGGTAAGGTGGGGAACTTGATCTATGAAGCCAGGCTTGAACACAGCCTGCACAGAGCTGAAAAAATGATGCCAGACGACTCACCTCCTCGGGATCTTCTGGCGTAGCACGGGGTTGTTCTCCATTCCTCCCCAACTCCAGCAGCTAGGACACAAATAAAAAGTCTGAGAAAGGGTCCTGATTTCCTCTGTATTTTTAGCTCACCATCACTTGAGCTATTTATGCTGCACTGGCAATCAGTCGCTTGCCACCTCTGGAGAAGGGAGTCACACCTCGCACAGCTCAACTGTAAGTAACGTACTCAGCAGGACCCCTCTGCTCAGAGGAGTATCCCAACTGCCCATCAAGCCCCTGCCCTGGTAGTCACACAAATGGATGAGTCCTTGCCCCCAGGAGGGCCCATCTGCACACTCACGGGGTTCACGAACAGGGGCTCTGGGTCACCAAGCTCCAGGCTACGAGGAGCCCTTCCAGATTCTTAGAACTAGGTGTGCATGTGCCAAGCAGACAGCACTGCCCAGGCCACCCTGCACGCTGGCACAATCTGTTACAGCTTCTGAGCCAGAACACGCATCCTGGGGAGTGTGCATGTATGTCCCTGGCAGAGCAGATCTCCTTTCCTTCCTGTAACGGGCACATGTCTTCTTCCACTTTAATTGTCTGGCCGGTTGCAGTGACAGATGGAAAATCCCCACACCACATGGTGCGTTATCACTGTGCTGAAAGGGAGGGAGCTGTCTACTTTCACTCATTTCCCCTTTTATTCCTCTTCCTTCCTCTAGACCCTAATGCTGCCTGCAGTTTTAAGGCAGCTCACTTAAACCCCTTTTTTAAACAAATTCTCATCTCTGAGAGCAGCTTTACCTCAGGAATTCACAGCTGGGAAAGGTACTCACTCTAGTCCATTAGTTAAGAGAAAAAGACAAATTTTCCATTAGCAATATCTATTCATCAGGTTTGCTTGTACCTGGTCCCTGTGGACAGCTGCCCAAGGGACAATGACACTGTGTGCTCCAGCACCAGCAAAGCCAGGGAACATTTATGCCTCCCAGTAAGAGTGCCCATGTCCCCTACCTGCTCAAACGACGGGTAGTACACAGGATGCGATGCAACACTGGGGAAGCAGATGACCAAGGCTGCTGCACTTTCTGTGTTGGGGTTGCACTGTACCGTGCCCATGGGGTTCAGAAGTTCCCCTTTCTCATCTGAAAAGCAAAGTACATAAACCCACGAACCTAAACCTTCTGAAGCTTTGGGCCAGAAAACAGAGCACAAACTGCTTCCAGCTCTGGCCCTGTACACTGCCTGGCCCTGAGCAGCTCCCATCATTTTCATGACCTCTCACAAGGGAAGCGTACATGACAGCAGCAACCTCTTATGGCATATGCACAATGCTGAGCACGTCAAGGCTTTCATCTTGTCAGGGCTCTAGATGCCATCACAATATACAGTACTGGGTCTGCTGGTCTGAACTATGATGGCCCCTCCTACAGCTACTGGACAGCAATGCAGAGCATCTCCGGTCTTTGTGATGGAGACTAAAGACACAAACCAATACAGCAGCTCTATCTCCCGACGTACCAGGAAAGGAGGACCACATGTGCAAGCAGCACTCCCCTGTTTTCAGCTGGTCCTTGTAGTCAAAGAGCATGACGTTCACCCAGGCGATTGGGCAGTCCTGCAAAGCAAAGGAAGAAGCTCATTTGGGTGCTGGAACTGTAAAAGCTGGATGAAGGGAAGAGAAGAACTGACAAGAAAGCGAGATATACCGAGGCAAAGCCAAGCCCTCACAACAGCCAGGAATAAGAAGTTACAGAATCTTAATCTTTTCCAAATCTGCAAATTGCTGCACAGCATGCTACAGGCAGCAGCTTCCCATTCCAAAGTACACAACAGGCACCCCCCCATCAAAGAGTGGCTGCAAAAATCCCACCCCAGGTAGCCAAGCCTGTCTGTTTACCTTCCAAGTTCTCCTAAAAATCAGAGTACAAGACAGCACCAGATTCAGATCTTTTGCCAAAACCCACTTTTGTATAGTGCTGAATGGCACCAGACACTCCCCACAAGTATGTCTAAAATTTCATCACCCAACATTTTGCGTAGCTGGAGAATCTCTAAGTTTCAAGTAAGGCCTTGCAACTCAATGATACTCAAAGGAGCTATGATGTCATATTTCACAATTTGAGGGAAGGGAGAAGAATCTTAATTTTGAAGCAGGGAATACAGAGTCTGCATGACTTCAGGAAACTACACATAGCAGTAGATATATCTGACACTGGGAAGAAAAGCCTTGGCTCCTTTGTACAATAAATGCTCTACAGAAATTCAACTTTACGCTGCCAATCCCCCACCACACCCCGCAAAATAAATCCCACAAGTCCAACCCAGCCCCACAAGCCAGTCTCATTGTGGAGGTGGGAAACTCCAGCAAGTAAAGTGACTGGGCCATGCCCAGGAAAAAGAACCCATCCCCCTGCTCCCAGCTCCTTGCTCTAACCCCGTTCCCTGCCACCAGAGCAGACAGACATATTCCACAAGTGACTTAAGATTTCCTGCAGTCAGGTTCCCCAAACGGAACAGTTTACTTCATCCAACAATTTCAGCAACGCCAGCATTTCACTGAGCTGCTCAGAAAAGGCCAAGGCACACGCTAGCACACAAACTGACCTGCAGAGAGGTTACGAGGCTACGCTCTAGTGAGACGCACCCACAAACGGCGTACGATTTGAAGGGAACCACAGCAAGATACCTTCTTGTTCCACTGACACACTCTAGAGAACGTATCGGGCTTACCCTGAAGGTACACCAAAGGACTTGGTGGAGGGAGCCAAGTCAGCATTTTCCTCTAATGCAATAAAATGAATCCCTTCCAAGTGGCCTCTCTGAAACCTTTGAGTTGATTTGATTAAACTAAACATCTTCACTAAAATCCCATTTGAGACATCAGCTTCTAGATCACAGGGAAAAGCCAAACAAAACACCACCACCAGCAATAACCTTTTCTAAGAGAGTAAACAGCATCAAACCACAGCGCAGAGCCTGCCAAAACACAAGGCAAGATTTTTGGCAGATAAGGTCCAGCAAAGCAACAATTCAGCACTGTAAGGACAGAAATATCTCCTGCATGACTTACAGAAACACTGAAAGCCAACCCTCTGGGTGACATTAATCCTCTGACTCACCCCAGTCAGTCTGCAAGCATGCTTGTTTTTGTGGTAGTAAATGATTTAGTCCCACCTATCTGCCCTGGACAGCCTGCACGGACAAACAACAGGCATGTAGTTAACCTCTGAGTGCTGTTAGCAAAGCAAGCAAAAAAAGATTATTAATCAAAACCAAAAATCAGGGTATACTCTGGCTGTAACCTCCTCCTCCCAATCATTTTAAGTGGGATTCGGGCACCTCGCTGCAGCTGACCATGTGGAAACACTCATTTCTGCTCCAGCAAATATTGTGACTTTAAGAGCTCACCAGAAGGTATCCACCTTTCCCCAGTACCAGAACACACATGAACAAGACCCTTTTAACCAGCTAACCAGGCTGGTTTTGTTTTGATAATCAGAATAGCAAATTTCCCCCTGACTGCTTCAAAACTGAACCCTATTCCAGCATGACCACAAAAATGCAGGCTGGGGATGAATCAGATATTCTGTTCACTAAAAGCCTCCAGCAGAAGTTGGAATTCTACTATTCTTAAGTTAAACAACAACAATAAAATGGTTGATCCTGGTCCTGGCCTCAAAATGTTTCCAGTCTGAAGTTTCCAAGCCAGAAACTGGTCCACACAAGCAGGACTCATGGGCTGCTTCTTACTCCCCAGACGTTACTGCACTGTAACCCTGAGAACCCTACTGATGTCAACACAGCAAAGCTCAGTGAACCTCCCAGCAGTGAGAGGGAACCAGCAGCACCGAGACTAAAATCCTCTGTGATCTCATTTCTCTGCACTCTGGTAAAGATGGCACAACTAGTCCTCTCTTTAAAATAGGATAACAGTGGTTTTTTGGCTGCAGAAACAATAATCTGAAAAGGAACAAATGCTCATAAAGAAAAGTCTTCCCACGCAAAGAACTAGAGGCATCACACTTAAGTTACAACACTGGGAAACCAGCAATTCAATTACAGGCTGCAGTTAGATCTACTTTTAGTTTCTGAATTATGAATGGGCTAGAAGTCTTGGAATATGAGAAAAGTGAGAAATACCACTACATCTCTGAACCAGAAGGTCAAAACAAGAGCTTCCAAAGCAATTTAACACATTCTATCCTCAGTTTGCAGCACCTGAGCACTGAACCTTGAAGATTCTGCATTTTCCTTTTGCCTCACCTAAAGCTTTGCTATGACCAGTGTTTAAATGCCTCATTTTCTTCTCCCTTCTTAGCTGATAATTTGCTCCAAGGGGGATTTTTATGCAAGACCTTACTAGAAGGAAGATGCAATACAGAAGATGGTTTAACCTCAACTATAAAACAAGGAAATTGTGGAACAGCAAAACAGAGACACTAACACAACCGATTCCTCTTTATGTGCATTCAGATGCTGAGTATGTTTCTTAATGGTCTTCCTGGACAAGAAATTACATTTAAACAATCTTTCTTACAGGCAGCCTCCACTCCTCAGTTTAGAGTTCCTGTTGAAGAAGTCACTGGCCATTGTTCTGTAAGCTCTTTTATTACTAAAGGCTTCTGAAAGCAAAGGGCATTTGGTTCAGAACAGTGCCCCATGCCCTCCAGCACTGGCAAGCCCAGCTCAGTCCCACACTGGCTTTACTTACAGCTTTCTTGGACTTCTTCTTGGTGGAACGTGCCTTCTTTGCCTTCTCAATGACAGCGTAGAGGGCAAAGCAGAGCCGCGCCATACGGGGAAGATCACAGATGTTGATATCGAAATCCAGCCTCTGCTTCCACACTGGCTCCGAGCATACGTTCACTTCAGAGCTGGACACTGTCTTGCACAGCATCTCATTGCCATGAAAGAGACCTGCTTGCACCACCAGCTGAGGAGAGGAGAAAAGAGAACACCATGGATCCACAGGGACTCGACTTGTTTGCCAAAGATGCGCGATTAAAAGAGGAATGGGACACGACATCCACTCCCCTGAACAGGATGCCCTATTCCTGTCACTTTCCCAATTCCTTGAGACATTTAAGTTCCTTTATCTTCCTCTTTACTCAACTTCAGTAAGAGCACTGGTATCTTTTTATTTCACGGGGATTTGCAAGAGCTGCTAAATCACTGGGTAATCCATTGGTAAAAGTATTACAGATTTCATCCTCTAAGGCCAGGTGCTATGAAATATTCACCAAACCTTGCCCTGGAGATGCTGCAGAAGCTCAGGAACCTGTCACTGAAAAAGCAGGGTGGACGCCAAGTGCTTATGTCACAGAGGGCAAATCAGCATCACGGGAGAAGGGCACGTGCAACAGCTGAGCCCCAGATCAGCCCGGCAGCATCGGGCTGCGCATTTGTCCGCAAACCTACGCTCCCCTCATGGCCCCTCCAATCGCTGTGTGGCCAGCAGGCCAAGCTCTCCCCCAGCACTACCTCTTGTTACAGCACTGCTGGCCGGTCTGGATCACAGGAGTCCTCCCCAGGACAGTCTCCCTGCAAATGATGGGGCACAGGGCAGAAGTTGCCTGTTTCTCTCCAAAGACCCTGTCCTGCAGAACAGCTGTGTATGGGATATATTCTTGACCTGTTTCCTCCTTTTCCCAAAGGGCAACCATTCCCCTTATCCACCTCCATGGAAAACATCTTGCAAATCCCAAGGATTTGCTGTGCCATGCTTTCTGTCTTAACTTTACCAGTCACCACCTCTCCCATCCTTCTCTCTTCTTGAAGCTCAATTTCTCCTCCTCTGCTTTTTGCAGGCTTCCCTGCCCCCTTACCCCCCCGCTGCCAAGTGCTATTACCACAGGGCAGCAGCTCTGAAACCTTTGCAGGGGATGTTTCTAAGAATTCGTTGCTGGACTGCTGGCTTCTGAGCTCCCTTCCTCTTCCTGTTGCGTGCAGCTTAGAAACTGCCCAAAGGCCAAATGAGGCATAGCAGAGGATCGCCTGAGATCAAGCTGTCGGGCCCTGCTTTCCTCACCACATAAATAAGCAGATGGAACCAGGAAAGCCAAAGCACAAAACCAAAACCCCAAAGTGAGTCAAGTACCTACCTTCATTCTTTCATCTGCATTGACCTTGCTGCCTTGCACCAGCTCAATATAGAAAGACTGCTCTAAGGACCAGAGAGAACCATAGTTTGGCTGGAAAAAGAAGAGTTCTGATCAGAAATATAGCAACAAGGACTCCTCAAGCCAGCACCAAACCTCATCTCTCATCACATGTTTTTTTTCCTCCAACAGAAAAGAGCACTGCAGTGCAGGTGGGCAGCACGAATCCTCTGGCAACCAGGGAAGTTGTAGAGGGAGCTGGAAGGCTGACTGGAAACTCCCTGCTCTTAGACCCTAGCTAGGAATCCATCCTGGGAGAACCAGCTGCTCTTCCCAGACAGAATCAGCATCTCCATCAAGGGAGGAGTTGAGGATGACCCTGCTGAGTCACTGTCCCCTTTTACCTTTTTCTTGGGGAGCGGGGGAGGCTTGGCAGCCATCTTCGGGGGGCTGGCAATACAGTTGGTTTGCTCGTCTCTCATAGCGATGATAGTGGAGGAGTGCACCATGGTCAGGTGGGGGGTCAGGCCTCGCTGCAGGCAGCTGCGAATGTACTGCAAAGAGAGGACAGAGTCAGCAGGGGTGAAACGGAGCCAGGCGGGCAAGAGCAGGCAAGCAATTCACAACTGGCCAATGCAGAAACAAGTAGGAGATAGGAAAGGACACAGCAGCAAGCAAAATTTAGTTTCAATTTATATCCTCTTGCTTTATAAACCTGCAACTCACTGGACTTTTGCTGCCAGAACTGAGAACATGAAGTGCCTTCTATAGCTGGCATTTCATTAACTGACTCAAATGGCTGCATTAGGGGAAAACACTGGGAAGGATTCAGCACTGCCCACAGCACTTTGCCCTGCCAAGGGACCACATGATACAGGGCAACCTGCCCAACTTTCAGGAAGAGAACCCCAAGCCCACCATAAAAACAGATGGACATTTCCAGAATTGTAGTCTAAATGTATTCACACAGCACTTGGTACTCAGGAACAAGCCTAGATCATTAGCCCCCCAAAACAAGGATCTGTTAAGTTGCTAGAAGGATCCCTTGCCCTAAACAGCATCCAGGGCCTGCCAGTGATGACTGCACTCCTGCAAACAGCATTGCCTCCTTGACAGAGGACAACACACCTCAGTCCACCCTTCCAGCGAGAGGGCCCCAGCGGGTGCAGACTCATTGATAAAGCAAGACACAAAGCTCACCTGGAACTGGTACAGGGGGTAGTTCCCATAGAGATACTCATATTTCCCATTCACCTGCAGGGTGTAGTCCTCTGGGTTCTCCACTGTCTCATGACGGAAGACAGTAGCCTGCTTCTTGATGGCATAGCTCATTAATGTGATGGGGAACTCCTTTGGGGAGATCTGGAAAGTGAAGCTCTCCTGCAATCCCAACAACACAGCACACAGCGTCAAATGCCAGCAAAGGGCTGAAAGCAGTACAAGGAGCAGCAGTAGCTCAGTGGACAGGTAACAACATTCCTGTTGTTGACAATAAGGAGAGGGACAGGAAGGCAGAATTACCCCCACACGCACACATTAGCCAGTAAGTGGGGATGTTTGCCAAACTGGGCAGGAGCGTGTTTCAGCAGCGCAAGCGCAAGGCTGGAAATCAGGAACTTCAAGTCCACTTTAAGCAGAATCACCATTTCTTGTGGTTGCTAGTCATTAAAAAAATCTTCCTGCTGTCACTCCACCAGCAAGGCAGTGGGTGGTTGGGGTCACCATGCCTAAACACACTGCTTTGGGAAGGCCCTTCTCCCATGGGGGTGGCTCCTGCTTCATGCTCAGGCACAACATGCAAAAATAACATTACCTAAGGTTAGCAGGCAAGAACAGGGGCCCAGGGGCAACACAAATCGATGCCTGCAAGCAGTGTATGCTGAGCATGAGCAGAGCAGACTCTTGGGCTTCAAAAGGAAAGGCACATGTTGGATTCTGTGCTCCTCTCCTACCCAAAACCAAAAAGTTTTCCACCACATGTACATGCAACAACCTCAGCTACCAGTACACTCAATGTATGTTCAGGAAGGGGAACAGCTCCCTTGGTTGGAGGCTCGGAGTCTCCCTCCCAACCATCTCCACAGGCAAAGGAATCTGGAGAATGAAGATGAACACTGAACACATGGAAACACTGTCCACGCACACATTATTCTGTCTCCAAATGCCCAAAGGTTCCCAAAGGGAAAGCACAAACTAGTTAAACATTGTCACAGAAAAGTTTGTGCTTTACCCCGCCAGACTGAAACTTGACGTTGACAAAAATGTTCCTGGTGGGGGTATGGAGAGGGCCAGTCCCAATGCCTTTGGCCACGGGCTCCAGCTGCAAGGGAAAGTTGTACTCCATCCAAGCTGCCCAGCTGAGCTGCTGCCGCTTTGCTGCTCTCTCCTCACAGAACTGGCACATTTTAGTGCGGAAATCGTTCACCTCTGGATCCTGCACAGAGTCGAACTCATGCAAACCTAAGCAGAGAGTAAAAAAGAAAGGCAAACTAAGGATCTGCACCCAGTGGGGGAAATGAGCCTTAAATAATCAAGCGTCTGTGTAATGGTCTTCCTAAAAACACACTTGATATTTGGCCCAAAGGAAAAGAGTCAGCCAAGCTACTAGAAATCACCTACTTGACACATGCAATAGCACCAACTCAGTTACCGTAGCCCTTTGCCAGCCAGAAAAATTGCCCTCCTAGGAGCTGCACACACACTGCTCCCGTACCAGATCCACCAGAGACCAAGCCTGCTAAGTTCATCACCTGCACGAGCAGGGCTCTGTCACCACTGCACACCTGTAGCAAGGCTGGCTGGCACAGACCACACTTCACCTACGGCCAACCCTCTGCCATGCTCCTGGCAAGACCAAGGATGGGGGAACTGACCTTTTCCAATGAGCAGGCTGATCTGGGAGTTAATAACTTTCTTGACTCTGTCTCCTTCTCGAGCCACAAGCCGCAGTACGGGCAGGAATGGCTGGATGTCACAAAGCCGCCGCTGCTCGTCCTCCAGTTCTTGCTGTTCTGCTGTTTGGTTGATGCACGTGAAGACGTAGGCCTCGGGATCACTGAGCATGTGGTACAGTGGCTCATACTGAGCATGTTTCCACACCACCTGGGCCAGACCAACAGCAGGGTGAAACTACTGCTGCACTGCCAGAACCTCACCCTGCTCTTGCTGTCACCCCTCAGCCTCCCCTCTCCCCACAGATACACCCTTTAGCAACAGCCAAACCTTTCTCACAGCGTTCCTGGACCAGCAATCACAGATGGCTTTTTCAGCCAAGTCTGGTGGCTCCAACTCCTGCTGAGCTGCTGGGTAGATTTATTTACAAGTGTCTTTAACTGACTTCCTTTTTTCCTGCTTGCCATTTATTTCAGGCAAAGTAAATCCCTCAGCCTGAGTATTTAAATGACCCCCATGGAATACCTTACAGTAAGGACCTGCTAACTGCTAGCCTTGTGAAACAGAGATATCGCTCCCTCTGGAAACAAAATTGGGTTAAGTAGCTTGCCTCTGGTAACATGAAATTCTCATCCTAAGGCTGGGCAAGTACCTAGAGAACTGAGCCTGACACCACTGGCACCACCATCAGCACCCTGCTGCTGGCAGTTGCAGCAGCTAGATGTGGGTTTAGTGGGTTGCAGAGGCTGTCACAAAGAAGGGGCTCTCACAGTGAGTCACAAGGAACTGCCTCAGAGCAGTGCAGAAGAAACCCAACTTGTACCAAGTTAAAACCAAACACAATTCCACAGACACTCCCCAAGGACAAACTCCTCGTGCCAGAAGACTGCAAGGAAGACCACAGAATGAGGCTGTTACCTGCTTGATGGTGCCCAAACTGGCATTGCAGGACACAGAGAGGTTTAAGTATATGCCAGTGGGCAGCAAAAAGTCCACCTGGATGTTTTGGTTTTCCCCCTTGGACCAGAATTCCATAGGGCAGTAAATGCCTGGGGGCATCCTGCTCACTTCTTAGCTACCACCTGCAAAAAAAGGGGAAAAAGAAGTCTGTTGCTGCTGAATACATAATAACTCCTCAGATCTGTCCTGGGCTCTGTAGAAAGTTCATGTACAAAAGAACCCGAAGAAAGGAAAGTTAGCACATCCTCATAGCTCAGGACAATAGGCACCTTGGTCAAATTTTCAGTCCAGAGCCTTTAAGCCACAGAGGTGTTCTTAAATTAAAGAATCCTCTTCACTTGAGAATGAAGGCACTTGTCCCAGTAGCTCATCTATGACCCAACAACAGGAAAAACAAAAACAAAAAAAAGGAGTCCCTACCCCAGCTTTGTAAGGCAATCCTCAGGCCACATGCTCCAAGCTCCACTTTGTTTTTCCAGAGCTCAGTTCTAGTCTGCAAGAGGGAGAAAGAGGTGTTGCTGGTTCTGAGTACGTACGCATTTTTATACACACAAACAATACTCCACTGTATATCCTCCCTCTACAAGTATAAGAAAAACAAAACCTAAGGCCGAGGCAATCAAAGTAGCCCTGTTAATTCCATCCCCATCCTTTCACTTGGCAGGGCCCCACTCTTCTCAGTATATCCAAAGAACACAAAGAAGAGAAGACTCTGACCACTCTCAGGTACAAACTGTTGCTGTTAAACACAGGATAAGAACACACATGAACAGCTGAAATAAAATCATTCCCCAGAAACCTCTCATACATCTTCTCTCTTAAAAACATGAAATACCAAAGTCACAGAAGCCCTGACACTCCATCCATTCACTCACAAGCAAAAAACTACAACAGTATAAGCCACCAGTTTCCTCCAGAGATGACACGCAGCAGAGTGTGGTGTCCCCATGTGCAGGAAGAGCTTGGAGCTGTGACCATTAGCTCCTAGCAAGAGACAGGTAAGTGGCTCTAATTCTCTTCAACCACCTCAGCAGAGAAACCATCCCACCTAAATTCCCTCTCGCTTACTGGAGTTCTTCCACCAGGTCAGCAGAGAAACACTCCTGGAGGGTGCTCACAAGCCACGGCTCATAGCTGCTGTGGAAACCCAGGCTTCAGCCTCCTGCCAGTCTGACTCTTCTCCGATTCTAAAGTCAGCCCTGCACATGCCCTGAGCAGTTCTAACAGTATCACTTACCCTCAGCCCGTGAAACCAGTACAAAATTTCCTCATTCGCACCTTAAAATACAGCTTTGCAGCTGGCAGCCAGTGTACAAAGACAGAAACTGAGCAACGTGCTGCTGAAGATTTGGGTCTCCCAAATCATGAAGTCCCGCTGTCATTTTCTCACGAGCCGGCCCTATGCTTCAGCATGACAAGAAGCCCAGCATCTTATCTGCCAGTGCCTGGGAGCACAACACTTCCCCATCAGCAGTGAGGTAAAGATTCCCAGAAATATGAGCTATGTTTTATCTGTCCTCCTTCCTCAGCGCACACGCTGTATCACCCAGAGACCGGATACAGAGACCACACGCCACCCTTGTGCCTTGAGAGGAAGGGATGTAAAAGGGGGAGGAGGCTTTAAAAAGTTTGAATAAAGCAAAACAAAATTCCCTCGCCTTCTGCTCATTAACAATAAAACCAGCAAGTTTCTAGAGTATCTTCTACCTCAGCCCTTCCTAATGGCAACAGAAGCAGGGAACCACCATGACTCTACCGACCAGGGGAGACGGAAGACACAGCAATGGCTGAACTACTTCCTTCTGCTGAGGATTTCTACCTGATGCCGTGTCCCATCACATCTGAAGTACATACCCAAGGTTTTAGCACTACAACATCAAGTTCAAGTTGCTCAATACCTCGTCGTTCCAAATTCACTGATTATCTCCCAGTGTGGATGGATTTTTCCAACAGAACCCATACTGGATATGCCAAAGGAAGAGTAACTCCGGACTTGTGCTGCCTCCAATACCTCGTTTGCCAAGCCTCTCCCCTTCAGAATTCTCTACTAGTTGGACCTTAGATCTGATCCAGCGTGACAGCTTTTACATGAATCAAGATCTGCATAGATTAATACTCTTGCACCACCCTACTTTCATTTTCCCCTTTGCCTTGGAACAGAGTTCTCCAGGCTGTAACCTTGTCTGCACTATCTTGACCTCATAAGTAATTAAAATTCCCTTTTCTCTGGATCATTTTCCCATTTGTGAATAGACAAATGCAGCATCACTCCTTTTCGTCAGGGTTTATGCTACTGGGGTTCTCAGAGACATACTCTCTTTCACTACAGCAGTCTTTATAAAAGGAATCCACATTGCACATGTCAGTACCTAAAAGCCTCAGCATCCCCTCAGACTTTCAAGGCGGTTTATTGTTAAAAATCCCTATCAGGGTAGGGTTCTGACCTGTAGGTCTGGTAGCCTGAGGTTTGAGTTAATCAACTCGTACTTGACGAAATTAGTTTACTGCACATCTCTCATCTCTCTCAAAGCAAGGGCAAGCAAGCGAAACACAGAAGTTTGTTTTCGTGGGATGCAAACCCACAGAACCAACCTCAAGCAGGTACACAGGCTATCAAAGACCCCCGCTTATGAAAACTGGACTGCAGCCACCCACTTTCTACCCTAAAACACCCCCGGTCCTCACTCTTCCTACTGCAGTATACCACAAAACATCCTCTTGCTAGAATACATCCACATTCCCCCACCTACATCTTCCTATAGCACTTCTTCCTCTCCCATCAGCCCCATCCCCTACAGCCCTCAAACACTCAAGTGCCAGGCAAGGTACACTGCTGCTTAAGAAGCAGGACAGACAACCAGAGCACACCAAGTTCCCGGTCTACAGCTGGCATGTACACACACTTGATCCCAGAGAGAGATACCTCAGCACTGGCCAGCCAGCCGATCTGTTTGGGTGGCCAAGCAAGTCATAATGACGTGTGCACCCAAGGTAAAGACCTTGGGTGAAGGGCCAAGCAGATTGCTCTGTGAACTTCACGTAGTCCCCGAACTGGAGGTACGCACAGAACATTTGAGGAAACCACAGGGCCTCAACTACCTCCTCATTCATCTCAGGCAGCAATTTCAGGCACAACATCAGCAGGAGGTAGTGTATGTTTGGAGTCCAGACACCCTGAGGAACTCACAGTTGCACATAAAGGCAAATTTACAGAGAGTGTAACAGGACACATTTGAAATTACCCAGCCAGTGTTTAATGAGCCAGCGGTCAACATAAAACACAGACACAACCTCTCGTGAAGTTCATTAACCACAGCTCTGGTGTTTACAACATACAACTGCTATTGAGAGGGGGGGAAGAAAAAAAAAAAAAAAAAAAAAAGGCAAGCAGCAAGCTATCAAGATTACACACAGCGTAGAGTTCCACAAACCTCTGTGAGGCTGCAGCGTTAGACACACACGGAAGCTCGAACGCCCACAAACATTACAGGATTACTAAACCCCAGGAGTGCAAAAAACACCTTTCAAGTTTATAAGAAATGAGTGGTGCAGAGCTCACAGGTGATGTGCGTGGCATAGGAGATGGCAGGAAGCCACTTTCATTGCAGGCACCAACTTAGCTGGGGGAGGAGACCACGGGAATTTTTATGTACACACGGGCTTGATGCCTCTTCCCCACACAATGAATACACTCCCCAGATTTGAAGCAGCCCTAAGCTCTCAAAGGTGCAGACCCATTTCAGTGAGTGTTCTGAAAGTGGATTTTTCGTGGGGGTCACGGGGTAAAATAAGTCTGCTGTACACTGCAGGCAAGTCATTCAGGCATGGACAGACTGTAAAAGTAACCCACAAATTCCTCCCCCAAGAACAGACTGGGAAAAAACTCCCATAGCAGGCAAACGTGTCAAACTGTGCCTGCAAGTGGGAGGTCTGTGAGGGGACTCCCCCCTGGCAGCACTAGCTGGACAAGCACATCTAGTTACCAGCCACTTAATTGCACAGAAAAAAACATGCTGCGTCTGCTTCCTTTGTGGCATAGCATAAAAAAATCCTGATTCAGGCTCCAGTCCCATGATGTGGATGGAACCAACAGAAGCTCATAGTAAGACTGGCCTTTACAGCTCTGTCTGCTGAAAAATATTGACAACCTGTCTCTTTACTCATCTAAAAATGAATACGTATGGGTGAGAGGTGCTAAAAATGCAGCCTCACGAACCACTGGCCTGCAGAGATGCAAGTGTCTGCTGGGCTGCCACATTTATCCCAGCTGAGCAGCGACCTTATGCAGCCTATCAGACCTGATGCTCTGGCCAGCCTACAGCAACCACAGTAAGCTGGAATGAGAACTCGCAGCCGTGCCCTGCAGATTGCCACCAAGAGTGACTCTGAGCCTGGACGTTCAGCTAGCAAAAGCCTTTTATGCCAGAAGAATGGCTTTGCTGCCTTCTTGAAAACCTGCTAGCACCATTTTGGAGGTGGCATTAATAGGATAGATTTTGCTTTTGTGTTAACAAAAGTGTTTCCTTTACAACTTTCTGTAAAAAATGGATCAGTGTCCCAACTGTGCGGTTAGGTCATCACTCCTCTTTCAGTTCCTGTGACAGTGTTGCACCTTCAGGATAGACCTGAGTTGCACCAGAGCTCTAATTGCCTCTGGTTCCCCCTTGAACACATACACACAAGTGTAAGACTTGGCCCAGGAACTAGGTAAGAAAAAACTAGGACCCCTTGAAAAGGTGTAGAGAAGCATTCAAGTACTGAACAGCCCCTAAAATCAATGCTTTTGTATCATCAGGGTTAATTTCCCCAAAGCCTAGTTTAGATTATTCTAATCTCCTTTATTTGATTTACCATAATAAGAGTTCTACCTATACCAAATTTAAAAAATAAAGATTTTTGCATATTATCAGTGACTGGTTTGTATATTGATCTCTCATATCCTGCCACACAACTCCTGCACACATTCATTCATGCTTTCAACAGCAGTTCACTGTTCATCCAACTCTAGAGTAGGCACACAGTGACATCAGTTCAATAACACCTTTTATTAGAGATTTCTAAGGCCCTGATTGATCACCTTTACTCCCTACTTTGCTTATACAAACCATTAGACCGAGGTAGACACACAATGGAATCTGCCAGAGATAACTGGGCAAAAGATGAAAATGCACACACCAAACTCTTGAGGCCTCTCAAACACTACAGAGCATTCCCTGCCCTACCAGAGGGGCTGAAATAATCCAGTACTAAAATCAGCATCTCCCATGCATCAAGGTGTCGAGAGCACCATGGATTCTTCTACCTTCCAAGGAAGCCTTGTAGCTACACACAGACTGCAAGGATCAGGTTTTGAACACCACTGGCTGAAAAGAATCCCTTGGCTTGTGCCTTTCCCTTTATGAAATAAAGGCTCCTTTACTTTGAGCATTGTATTGCTCAACACCCGCCTTACACACGCACCCTCCCACAAAACAGGCTCACAAGAGAAAAGTAATGGGAAGCAGAACTACACTAATGTAATCTGAACTGGAGCTAACCTTGTTTGCGTGCAGGGCTGATGATGAAAGGGGTTGTCAGCAAGGAAAGAGATAGGAAAGCAGAATGTACACACAGTGATAAAAACAGGCTGCAGTTCTGTGGGGCTCCCGGCTCCAGAGCAGCCAGAGAAAGAGCATCAGAGTGACAGACCACCATTCAAGCTCAGTAGGAGCTTAGATCCAACCACACAGGCCAGGGAGAGAAAAAGAGGAGATCAGGTAAAGCAACTTAAGAGAAATGGAAAAGTAAAGTCATACCTCATTCTGGAAGTAACACTATCACTAGAGAAAGGCAGAGGAGCAACAGGGAGTAAGAAAAGCATCTGATGGGAGGACTCGAGAACCTTGCTCTGGTGGAAACTTTGAAGCAGCTTTTTAGGCAAGTTCACAGTCAATCAGCTAAGCTTTTAGTGGTGCCTGAGGAAGCATCTAGTGGAAAACGGTATGTTTAGCGGTTGAAGAGAGGGCTTGAAAACCAGCAGCCGGCAAAGTTCCATTCCCAGCCCTGACAATTGGTTGATGTATGACTTCAAACAACTAACTCCTCTGTGTTTCAGTTCTCATATGCACAAGTACCTCTCATGAAGGTCGTCACAGTTCTCAAACTCTGGCAAAGTGTTTTGGGATCTCTGCACTCCTGCTATTACTGCTAACACAGGCATGTCCTGGGAGACAGAGGAAGCTGTGATAAATAAAAGCTTCTAGCTGAAGATGTTACTGAAATTAATCTTTTTCAATTGCACCCATGAGTGAACAATATCAGAAAGTCAAGTGCATCTTGCTGATAAAAACAAAAAATAAGCCATATGCTTCTAATGAGCCTCCACCATTACATTCAGCTTTCTTTAGTTTCAGGTTCCCATCTCAAGTACGTACAGCACGCTGTGCTTAGAACTCTTAAAAGACACCCTCACACAGCCTGCTACAGCACACCATCCAGAGCTAACCCGCAGGGGAGACACACACCGCTGTCAGCAGCGACCCCGGGCAAGCACAACACAACAGCAAAGACACTGGTGGGCAGGCGCTGCCAAGCACACAAGTATCTCTGGGTGACTTCTAATTGCAGCGACAAGGCGCCGAGAGCCAAACCTTCCAGGTAAAGGCAAGGACCGAGCCTCCCACCGCCCCGTGGGGTCCGTCATGAGACGGCACGAGCGGCGACTGTCCAATTCCTGGCCGAAAATGACAGCCCGCTGCCATCACCCACCTTGGAAACCGGGAGGAGCGCTGCTGCCAGCACAGCTCTTCCTGCGGAGGGGACGCGGCTTCAAGGGCTAAAACGCACACCCAGCTCGCACATTCCCGAGGCTGAAACACCCCGTTTCCACCCAGCGGAAGGGCTTGTGCTGAAGACGAACAAGGAGCCCGAGGAGTCACCAGGATGTGCCGCAACCGCTGCGGAGCCGCACGCAGGAGGGAAACACACGCACACCCCCCGCTCCCCGCCAGCCGCGGGGACCGCCCGGGCCAGGCCGGCACTGCCGGGGCCGCGACAGGGGGTTGCGCAGCACGGCGGGGGAACCGGCTGTTTCTCCCCGGTGGCCGGTCCTGCCGGGCCCCGTTCCCCCATCCCCTTCCCGGTGCTCACCTGCGCTGCTCGCCCGCGGCGGCCGCGCTCCCGGCGCGGGCCCGGCTCCGGCCCCGGCTTCGCTCCCGGCTCGCCCAGGCACCGCCTGCAAAGGGGCCGCCCGCGCCCCGGCGTCGGGCACCGTCTGCAAAGGGCCGGGCGCCGGCGAGCGCGCACCGCCCACCCGTGACCCGGGGCGCCGGCAAGTGCGCGCGGGGGCGCGCATCAGTAGCCCCCCGCGCTGGGTCACGCTGCGCAAGCAGCCGTGACACCGGGAGCCCTGCACCACTGGTCCCGAGCCAGCCATCCCGCACTGGGCCCCAGTAGGGGTGCGGTGCATCAGTGCGTCACACGGCAGCATCCCCGCAGCAGGGAGGTGACTGGGGCCCCAGGGCCCAGTGCTGTACGGTGGTCCCGCACTTAGCACGCACCGGTCACTCCAGCTGTGCCTGGAATCTGCGTGGCACCGGTTCGTGCACGAGAAGATGCACGACGAGCAGAACAACTCCCCCCGGAGAAACCCATCCTAGCAGCCACGCACAGAAACTGTCTAAAGCATTACATGGCTGGCACTGTCCTGAGGCAGCTGACATCAGGGACATGCTGCTGGTAGCACCAGACAATAGCTCCCTTCCCCCCAGGGCTGAAGGACTGATGATAGGAGACAATGTTGAAGGTAGGCCGTAAATCCATGCATGTGCGTGAAACTACTCAGGTAGGGGATTTGAAATGGTTTGGGATTCACTGCTTCGCTGGAAAGGGCTCCTTTGACACCCCCAGTCATGAAATTGTTCTTTCTTCATGTGGAAAACTTCTGGGCAATAAGAATGGGAAGGAGACCAAATCCCAAAAGGAGGTTCAAATGATCTGGGGGACACAAGAAAATCCCTCCAAGGCAGGTAAGGTGCCCTCAGAACCCAAGGTAGGAGCATGGTAGCAACTGGTTGTACCACCCCTGGTGTTTCCCAAGCACCTGATAATCCTGGCAGAGAGGGGATCTAAGCACAGCTTCATACACTGCATACCGAGGACATACAGCTTATCTACCCATGTTTTTTTCTCCCCCAACCTTTTGTACAGATTTGTTGGCTGCGGGGTAAACCCAACCAGGCACCCAACCAAAGACCCACCACTGCCACCACCTCTGCAGAGGTCCCAAGGTGCCTCAAGGATCATCTGCTTCTCAGAACCCCATGGGGCGGCTATCACCCTTCTGCACAGAGAATCCCTCTGACTTGTCATGGGAGATTAGCTGTTCCAAAGCAGCAGCAGATGGGGGCAAGAAACGTTTTCAGTGTTCAAATACAATCACTCTCCTCTGTCTCATTAAATTTTCAGCAGCAATTAGATACCCAAAGACCATTTGCTCTTTTGAAAATAAATCTCTCTTTTCACACATCTCTTGCACTTGAGAAGTGCCCACTGTACTTTGGGTGACAAGTACGGAGAGGGGGAATCTGGATTTGTGCTTTTAATTCTTTCCCTCTGACACATGGAAACAATCTTGGTATGGGACACGGCGTTAGCGCATCACCCCAACCGGTCCTGCAATTTTATGACTCCCAGAATCACCATTTTTCCTAAAGCTTCTACTGCTGAAGGCAAATGATTAAGGTATAAATTTTTTTTTTTCCAAGTTACAATCCAAGAAAAGATCATTATTCTTCCAATCTGACTCATTTTTTTTTTTCCCCTAAACATTACTAGTTGGCAACACAGATATCTTAACATCAGTACAAAATGTGACTGTTGAAGCATTTGTTCTTCAACTAACTCCATTTGAATCTACTATCATGTCTTAATGTGACCTTTTAATGCTCAGAAGCTGTCTATTTTAAATCATCAGCCCTGACAAGTGTTGAAGATATTTTTAACAGACCGTTTACAGGAATTCTGGTTTCTGTTCTGCTATTTTTTCCTTTTCAGCAGCTTTTCTATTCATCGTCTCCAAGTTTCACATATAGGACTGTACTGAACGCTTACAGGACATTTGCCCACAGGGCCTGTGAGAAATCGGACAACAGAAACCATAGGGAAGGGAAAAAGGAACTGAAAGTCAGAAAAATAGTTGCAACCTGCTAGATTAAAGAGCCGAGACCTTCAGGAAGAACAGAAAGGGAAGGTCAGTTAGTTGTTTTTCCTCTGTGCTATAAAGAGCAAAACAGTGCTGATGGGTTTGAAGAAAACACTGGTAAGAAGGGCTAGTGGGAGCCACGTGACATCATTTCAAACACATCCAATAGCAAACAGCGTCCGGTGCTGCAACTACGGCTTGGCTCCAGGCTAAGCATCAGACAAGGATGAAAAAATCAGTAACTAACATTGATGTCAATATAGTTGTTGGATAACACAAAGTGACTTTGATTAAAAAAATTAGTATTTGCCATAGGTAAATGAATGCACTTGGAAACAGGAAGGGATACTCTCTCAGACTGCATTATAAAGGACACACACAGGCACTACCCAGTGTTAACATGGAACCGTAGACAGCAGAAAGACAAATGGACAGGAGGAAGGACGTGCTCAGTTTTTGGATGTTCTGCGTCACACAACTCCTAGCTCAGGAGTTTGCAGTTTCTTTGCGGGAAAAGGAGTGACCAGGGCTCACAGGAGAGACTCCCTGAAGATGGGAGTAAAAATCCCACAGTGCTTGGCTGGGGTTAAGTGTCTATTAAATATTACCAAATCTACAGCACAAATTGTCTTTTCATCTTTTGGCTATACCACAGTTACAATGACTACCCTCATTAATACCTTCTTTTTGTGTCCCTTTTCTTCACCAAAGATTTTTCTGAGCCCTTAGTCTTAATTACCAATTTTTCATAGCTGTACCTCTTGGTATTTATCCTCACATCTTTTTTTTTTTTCAGGTTGTTTCCTCTCTTTGCTGCTCCAGGTACACCATTCTTGCATGGCTGCTTCTTGAATCCCTTCTCTACAGCAATTTGCTGCACGAGGAATTCAGGCAATGTTCATAGCCTAGATGAGCCAGCTGGTCAGCTTTGGGAGGAAAAAGGAACAGAGGCAAGAGGAGGAGGATGGCAAGTAAGTGATGTAACCACAGTGCCTTGGTGTTTACAGGACTGTCTGGCAACAATTCTTTCAACTGCCACGTGCACCTGGACAGAAAAACACCGTGCCTGCCCTCTTGGGTCCCAAGACATTGGCAATTTTAGTAAATAATAACGTTTGTGAAGCTGTATTCTCTGCTTCTGCAGACCGGGCAAGCAGCAGCCTCTTACCCTCCGCTTACTGGGGGATGGTGTAAACAAACAAACAAAAATAAAACCAAACTCACCACATTTAATTGCACCACAAAGCAAACAGGAAGCCAGAGCAGTTTTAGGAGAGCTGAAACTATTTGCTCCATGCGGTTAACACTACCCAAGAGGCGGGAAACCGCTTCTGCTTCAGCTATGCAGTTGGTCTGCAAATACGGCTGATAACTTGCTCTTATTTAAAAGTCAAAAGAGGGTTGTGTGTTGGTTTTTTTTTTTTTGGCAGCAAGATCTGAAGTAGGATCAGAGCCCCGTGAAGCGTACAACGCCGATCCGCAGCGGCTATCACAGAGGTGAGCTGCAGAGTTCACCTGCAGAAGTCCAGCCACAGGACACAGACGTTGGGCTACGGCCAAACCAAAGAGTGCTTCAAAAGATGAAGATCACCGGAGTTATTTGCATCTTGCAAGTAATGTGCACATGGAATGGAAGTTAGGATATTAGGATAAACTGTACTAAAAACTGCACCTTACAGCCTCCAACTGCTGAGCACATTTTCATATTTTGAACTTTCTTATCTTCAGCCAGAGCTGCCACAGCCTCACCAATTATGGTGAACTTCATCAACAGCTTAATAGTGCTGTATTTTACAGATGTTTATTCAAGTAGAACACAGTGTAACATATGAGGGGAAGACTAAACCTTCAACATTTTGAAAATCAGTGCTAGTGCTCTACAGAGTGTTGACTAATCTAAACTAACTGCAGAGCCAAAGCTTCCAAAATTTTCTGGGGGAAATTCAGATATGAATTCACAATTTTCACGTCGAGCCCCATATGATTATTCAAACAGCAGTCCATAGCATGGTGGGACATTTGAGATAACATGTACAAACTGCTCAACTAGCCAGAAGTATTATCAAAGCAAACAGTCGTCCCAGGGAAGCCAAGCTCTGATGCAGCACTGGAAGTGTGACAGCACCAACCTAATTTGACATAAATTCCTGTCTGATAGGAATATAGTGCTACTAATAAAAAAATGCTGTTAATGTATTTAGGATACATACATTTCCATTTGTACTGCTTAAAATCTTAATGTTATCTCTGCATGTCCATGTTTTTCCTCCCTTGTTCTTGACACGTAAGAAAACCAAGGCACAGAAATTAAAGTAACGTAGTGGGGCGGAGGGGAAAAATCAGATTAGATCTCTGGTGTCCTTGCTAAAGGACTTGTTTTATTAGGCTAATGTAAATTTACTTGTAGAACATCTATCTATTCAGTGAGGAGGAGGAGAAGAAAAGTGGAAGAAAGGGTGACTTAAAGCAGCTAGGTCTGGGATAATTCTAGCAGGCTGGGAGGTGACTGGTCAAAGAGCAGCGAGTGCATTGGGAGCCATGACTGGTGGAAATGTAATGCAACAATAGGCAACGACCACCTAGGAAAGAGCTGCAAGGAAGACAATCCCACTGTTCCTCTGATGATGCTGGCTCCTGCCAGGGCTAAAGAAGGGAAGAAAGGAGGCTGTGAGGGCACAAAGAGAATTTCTCTGGGCAGAACAGCACAGAAAACAGGGATTTGTTGCAGTCAACAGTGCAAGGACTGCAGGGCAGTAGCCCCTGACATGGGTCCCTGTCGAGAACAGAAACAAGCAAAAGGCTGTGCTGAATAAAACTGAGAGGAGAAATTCACCACAACACCACCTTAAAATGAAGACTAAAACTACCACCTGTCTCAAGAGGTCATTATCACATCTTAGGTTCCACTTTCCCCCAGCTCAAGTGCCACAAAAATGGCACGTCCCTTGTGAAAGGCAAGGCAGGGGACAAACACCAGGCAAGGATATTTAGGGTTACAAAAAGCAAAGGATCACAAGCACATTTGTCAGCTTTACCCAGTATGGGCTGCATTAAGCTGAGGGCACCACAGATAGAGGGAGAAGGGTCTCACAGCTCTTTCCTGCCCTGGACTGGCCACCTCCAGGCACAGATAACTTGTCACATCCTGAAGCACACATCCTTAACCAGTCCTGAAACAGATGATGGTTTTCTCCATTTACACTCAAGCAGCCTTCCCAGAAGAAGGGTACTTCTCTGAAGAAAAATGCAGCAGTTATTTCACAGCTTAGACTTTGGGACAGCCGAGTGCACAGTGGTTATAACATGAATCATTTTTCAAGAACAAGGCCATAGTTTGCTTGCTGGTACTGTCACAAGAGATATTTCAGAGAGCAAAGCCATGACAAACCCTCTGCATTTTCCCCCCCCCCCCCTCTTTTTTAGTGGGCAATCATTAAAACAAAAAACCAACTCCCTGAGTGAAATCATTCCATGAGCTATACAGGAGCTGATGGTGAACTATTAGAGGGTGGGATTCAAGGACCTGAGCAGCCTGTTTGTTCAAATAGCCTCAAACATTGTCAAGTTTGGGACCCCTGAATGACAGGGAGAAGGGAGAATGACAACAAAGATACTCAGTTCTCTTGCTGAAGGCCAGGATGGCGTACTTTGGTGTCCTTGCCCAGATAAAAATACTGGTTTGTGCAACTACACATTGAAATGAAGGATAGTGCATACTGGAGAACAACACATTCCTCCACAATTTCCCCATGAATGTTTGCAGAGAAAAGTAAGCAACAAGAACTGACCTGAGTTAGCTACATCAAGCAGCCGAGATTCCAGTCTTGATCAACATCAGCACCACAGGACTTCCAAAGAAGATAAATCCCTGGAGACAGTTCTCCTTAGGAGGCTATCAAAATAAACCAGGATGCTTCATTTGATGCTTCCTTGGTTGTTTCTTCTTCAGAATTTCAAGGTTACAACCTCTGTCCGTACCAAAGTATCGTGTTAAGGAAAAAGCAAGTTTTCTTAATCGTTGATGTTGCAAGCAGCGCAACATCCCAGGGAACAGAGTGGAAGGTATTAGTCAACCACTAGATAGGAAGATGCTACTGACCCACTTCTGGCAGATACACGAGGCTACAGCTATGTCAGGGATACAGTTTGAGTTACTGACCGAAAAAATGCAAGACAAAATGGTTTGGAGGAAAAAATCTCAAACCAACACCAACAAAAATCCCCATCAAAATTACACACGCTGCTCTGAAAACCCAAGACTTGGTGCTTCCAAGGACAGGAGCTCATGTTCTGCTCCTCATACTGGCACTGATGTAATGGCTTTTAATAAGTTGCTTCACCTGTTTCTCTGTGTGCAGAATACAGCTAATATTACTTCCGTGTTTCACAAGGCATTTTGTGAAGTTTTGCTGTTTGTACAAGTCATTTGAGGTCTTTAGCTGGTGGCTGCTACACAAGTTCAAAGCATCAATGTCTCAACACAAAATATCATTTACTTCTTTATCACTTCAAGATATAACTGCACACACAAGGAAAGCCACTGAAAACACATTTCTGTTTTTCTGATACAAAACCAAAGAATGTCAAACAAATGCCCAGAAGCTACACCCCTCCTCTGACTATCGCTTCTTCAGGAGGGACAAACAACTTTCCTCTCTTTTTTTTTTTTTTGGTGATACCATTTCTTAGGAGTATTACTTTGTGCAGAAAGTGAGTGATCTATAAACCCACAAATTTCCATTATGAGTTGTAACTGCCTGTTTAAATAAACCACGCTATTTCATCTTGAAATTACTGTTAGGGGATTCTGGACCCTCTTCTTTGCTGCTAGAAGAAAACAGCACCCAGCCTTCCCACACTCAGAAGTTCAAGTTCACGTGAATGTTGGGTTCTGAAGAAAATATAACTCTAGACTTCAGTGATAAAGTCAAAGGGCTAAAAAAGAAAAAAGTCCTTCATCCATTTTGGGAATTTTGGGGGTCCTTATTAATTGTTTCCAGTAAGACCGGATCTTGCAAACTTTTGTGTGGGTGGCTGTCTGCACACTGCAGACAGACAGATGCAGGTGCCTGTCTGCACTAAATATTTTGCTCAGACTCACGAGTTTGTTATATTTGGGTGGTTTTGTTTGTTTAGTTTTATTTGATGTTTGAAATGCATGTTCCAAACTAAGCAACATTCAGAATGCAAACAAATACATTCTCTGCATAAAAACAAAACGAAGCAACACACAAATATATGCATCATGTTACCAAACGAGGCAGATGCCAGTGACAAATGCTTTAAGAATTTTTAGCAGCCACCTGAAAAATCACTTAAGAGTCAGAAATAAGTAGAAAAGGCCATTGCATGAGTCATCAATGACAACAAGGAAAAAAGGAATGTTAAACTCTTTTTTTTTTTTTTCTTCTTTTTCCTAAAATGAGGGATGGGTTTGGCTGAAAGAAAATTGTTATTTTTACTGTTACCAGAGTAAAATTGCGATTTGTGAAAGGGGAATTTCCACCTGAGATGTACAGATGAAGAATTACTTTTATAGCTAGAGGTAAAACTACAACTTTTACCCTGGGAATGGTATTGAAGGAAAAACAAACTCTTTTCGGTAGCAGGAAAGTGCAAAATTTTTGTCCTCAAATTTTGGCCCAGAAATAGACAATGTTTGTTTTTATTGTCTTTAAAAATACTTACAAAGCAGAGAAGATGTATTTCACAGAAGTAAACATTCCAGTCAGCCTAAACAGAACTAGCACTGGGAAACTGTGCTGGAGAAGTATTAACTATGTTAAGCAGTGGATTATATGCTACAAGGGTGAGTGTGCCTCTCAAAACAAAATGGAAAGCTTCACTGTTTATTATTCCTGTATCATTTAAAATGTGGCAGCAGCCAGGATTTGAGTGAGGCTGGGTTTCCCCTTGCATCAGCAGGATGAATTTAAGCAGCTAAATTTGCTGCCTCAAAGGATTTTTGCAGGTCTCCCCCTGCCCCATTCAATGACACTGGCCAGGCTACAAACCCGCTGCCTTAGTTTCCCTTTCAGGACAGGGGGAACAGGGACATTTAGGATTGGATCGCTTCAGAGATTAGTGTTTGCAAAGCCACCTGCAAATTACAACACCAAACTGGTTTGTATGATACTCAGTTCTTCTACTCAGGGATGCAGAGACAGGTATTATTAACTTGGGTTAGTGAAAAACAGAGTCGCAGTAACATTTGCTTTCTCTAAGCAACCTGGGCAGCTTGTTGCAATGGAATTTTATACTCTTCTGCTTTTTTTCCTCATAGTTCAGTGTTGGGTTTTTTTCTTCTTTGATTGCACAGTTGAGGACCAGAAAGACCAAGTGACTCCCCTACAGAGGGGTATGCAGGATCTGGACCACTGAGTCTACTCCTAGACCTGTGCAAAGCTAACACACAAACCACTGTCCTGACCTTCCTCACATTGTGAGGACATTCCAGAGCCCTGTGGCTCTCAGGCCCTAAAAAGGGCTTAAAAATCTCCATCACCCTTATTCTTAGAAGCAATTTTTTGGGATAGCCCCACAGAGAAAGAAAATGAAGTGCTGCCTATGAGCACACACAGAATGCATCACATGCACACACAAAATAAGAGGTGAACTACATGCAAACAGCAAAGCAAGACACGCAGCAGGTGCACTTAAGATAGACATTGTACCTAAGCTATTGACAAAAACCCCAGCTCACTCCCACATGTGTATCTTGTACCACATCCTTTTGGGTCATTTGGAATTTCTGTCATCAATAGTTGCAGAGGTTGCTTATTTTCTCTGGCACACGAGTAAAAAAAGAAAGGCACATTCTTGGAAAAAAATTTATGTCATTATGATTTGCAGACAGAGTTTTGCACACACAGGACATACCACATCTTTCCTAGTCCAGCTTTACCCTGGCACTCAGGGGAATAAATCATCTAACAAAAGCAGCCCTGAAGCACCTACAGCCTGTGGTCCTGGTAGGGCCTCAGCAAGATGCCAACTTGGCATTGAATTTCCTATCTTATTTCCTTGTTACCTGCAACAAGAAAAAAATATCAGCCTCTCATTTCCTTCCTCCTACCCACCTTCTGTTTAGTGTTTCGAGTGACCTGATGTAAATTAGCTACAGTCGGAAGCCAGATTTCCAATTTGTTCTTTTTCTAGAGGCCATAGGTAGAAAGACAGAGAACAACATCTCCTGGATAAAATGTCAGGGCAAGCAGAGGACAGTAACAGACACCCAGAGTTAGCAGAACTCCCAGGCAGCAAGAGGCACGGTGCTTGGATGCCTACAGAAAGAAACCAGATGCACACCATTATCAAAAAGGTGATGGGCTGTGCCACGGAGTTCATGCACAACTTTGGCAAAGCAATGCTTTTAGAATTAGGCTTGGAAAATTAATGGAAAAGTTTGGTGAAATCTGTGGTGCCTCTTTCCATAAGCACCAGGTTCCTCGGCACGTGCTATCACGTACCGCGTATTGCCAACGCACATTGACTGAGGATGAAGTGATCTGGAGCTCCTGTTGGAGACACCAAGAAACATGGAAACCAGTTGAAAACATGCAGCTATTTGCTCGAGTACTGCAAAAGGGGATGTAGCTTCTTTCCAATGACCTGACCATAAAACCCTACTTCTAGAAAGAAAAGCTTTGAAAGACTTAGCAACAAGAAACATGGTACCAGAAAAGAAAACTATTCCAATTACATTAATATCAGCAAAAAGTCTCTCTACCATCCCATTTCAAACTGCTATATTCTCAGCCAAAGAGCAGCTCTCCCATGATGGGGAGTGGCAAGAAACTTCATTTGCGTTGAGAGGTAAGCACTCAAGTGCCTGCAGCATGAAGACCGCCACGCTTTGGGGCTGGGTGATCCCAGCGTTGTCACTACGGCCCAGATGCACATGGCTTGCAAAACTGCAAACTGTATCAGCCCCTGTCTCAGGCTATGCAGGCTGGAGAAGTGAGGGGCCAAAGTAAAACATGACTGACAATGCTTCTTGGTGTGGTTATACACTTGCTAGATGTAGGCTTGATGAGGCTCTGAGCAACCTGCTCTAGTTGAAGATGTCCCTGCTCTCAGCAGGGGGGTTGGGCGAGCTGACCTCTGGAGGTCCCTTCCAATGCAGACATTTCTGTGATTCTATGCATGGCTCACCACTCAGATGCCCATCCTGCAGATGACACATGGCACAGCACCCCAAGGCACCCCTAAAGGCAGGGTTTCCTGCCTACTTCTGTGGTGATCACCCACCTGCTCATCTGTCAGGTTCCTTTGGGATGCTCGGAGGAGCCAAGATGCTCACTCAACTCTCTAAAGAAAAGTTTGCAAAGAAAAGGGGCCTTTAACGACATCTCCTCCCTCCCCCCAAAAGCCCCCAACAAAAATAAACCTGCTGCCACATGTGATTCCTTCAGTGGCAAAACCAAAAAAAATTCACAAGCCCTTTGACACTAAAAATACATCCTTCCTTCCTCCTCAGACTTCTCCTTTCACAGAACCATTTCTCTTTCTGTGCCATCTCCCAGCCTGTCACACTTGTCTCTTTTACTAGCTCCCACCCTGGAGCCAGAGGAATGCCCTTGCAAAACACCGAGCTCCGGATGATGCCATTGGGCTTCTAATGTCCTGTCATTACAACCCGAGCCACAGCACCCACTTACTGGCCATTCAGTGCTAACAGGTCATGCCCTGACTATTCCTCTGGGCATGTTATTTATTTACCATTTTCTTCCTCCTTCAATGTTTTATTGCTTTCTGCTGCTTTCTCCCATGCCCTCTGCTTGTGCGTTCCCTGCGTCGGGAGCTCCACGCAGCAGTGGGGAACTAAGGCTAGCACTGCTTTCTGTTCCTGACACACCAGAGTCTCTTCCCTGTGGTCACAAATATCCACAGAACAACCTTAAAGCTTGAAGTAGCTCCCTCCGATTAGCAAGTGACAAAAACCAACCCCTCAAAACCCACACCTCATCTTTTCCCCACTGCTGCATCAGAACGAGCAAAGGCCACAGAGATTTGAAATACATTGCCAAGAGGAGAGATGCACAAGTACATTCATCTGATCTCAGTCACCAGCGTGGCTGAGCTGTTGTCCCCCATGGCTCATGTCTTCACCAAACCTTTGTCTTCCCTTATCTCTGATAACAGACATAATAATTAGCAAAGAGACCAGTAAAGAGTGCTCCCATCATCCGGGTCAGGGGAAAAGTGGCCTTCCCCCATGCTGGCAGCAACTGGAGAAGACATTGAATGGGAAATATCCAGCAGTACTCCCCACTTACTCTTTTGGGATCAGTCTTACAGCAGAAAATTAAAAGCAGTCACACCGCTTCTCTTGTGTCATAGAGAGGAAGAGGCTGCCAAAAAAAAAAAAAAAAAAAAAAAAAAAAAAAAAGGCAGCATAACTGATTCTGAAAACAATGTTTTTTCTCTGCTCTGAATGAGGAGTCAGCAGCTCTGATTGCAAATCAAATGTGCAAATTCCCCCAAAGTTTCCCTGAAACTTTCCACTACAGAGGCCCAACTGAGCTCTAGTAAAGACAGTCACTATGTTCATGCTGATACTTGTTTATTTACTTCAATTAAGATATCTGTTAGATCTTATCACGGGTGACTGAATCACCCTCTACTACATATGTGCAGTCGACTCTCCCTGAAGGAAAGGAGCACATCAGCAGTTCTACCGATCGCAAGCGCTCAGAAATCATCTGGCTGTAACTGGGCTTCTCCCTGCAGAGCTTTCCTCTCCTTTTTAGCTGGCTGCCTCCACAATGTTCTGATGGGAGCACTGGGACATGCCAACTGACAGGCTGTTTCCTTTCATGTACAGGACAGTTGTAGCTTTCATGCTATCTGTGCACATCACACAGGTTTGAAAACATAAAATCTGCTTAGGTAACAGAGAAAATGATCTCTGCAAAGTGATGGCACAGAGGCAGGTGAAAGACCAGTCAGATGCAGATCTCCAGGAGCTGCTAAATTCTAGACAGATGTGCCCAGAAGACCTGTCGTGGGAAACAAATCCAGGAGGATAATGACCCTAGGAATTAATCTGGATGATGTGAACAAAGCATCACCGTGAAATCACCAATGACAAAGCTCTGTTCAGCACACAGCAGGGACTCCCTGTCAAATGTTATTAACTACGCCCTTGTAACACAGGAGACAGCTCTGCCCACAAATCAGACACCACAGCATTACAGTGCAAAAATCATTCATATGCTTGCTGGTGGCTCTGGAGGGAACTGTAAAATGAAGGAGAAAATTGAATCCTAATGGAAGTCTGTTCCTGTCATTTGGGAACCTGGACTAACCAGCATTCTAGCCAGTTCCTTTACAGCTCTGGTACCAACTCATACAGAAGAGCCAGGCAATCCTTCTCGACAAACACTTGCACAAGCTGTTCTTGCCTCTCCTTTTATCATTGGTCCTATCTGGTACCACTGGTAACATCTGTTGAAAAGCCATGGAAATAGCATTTAATCAGCAGGAGCCTTTGGTGGAAGCCAAGAGTGGGCAACTTAAATGAGGAGATGTCCCCTCCCTCCCTGCCCTGCTCTAATGTGCTCACAAAGCTCATACATTAATTTTTTATCTCTCTCTCCAGCCACTGATTAAAGGGGTGCCTTCCCCAATTCCCCTTCCTTTTCTATCTCCAGTGAAGTCCCATCTTCCCATGCTTTGGCAGCTGTTTTTCTCCTCCTCCCTGCCCATTTGCCTGCTGTTGTTTTGCTAATTATTTTTTACAAGGCTCAATAATTGATGCCATCTTTCCCATTTTTCATCTCCTTCCTACAGCACTGTCTGGCAAGCAAGCAACTCCACAAGCAGCTGTGCTCAGTTGGCTGCCCACCCACCTCCTGCCGAGAACAACCATTGCCAGAACAAGACTTTGCAACCTAATCCTCTATTTACCTTTCTCTGGACCTTGCAACTATTATCCAGAGGAGCAGCTTTTGAAGTCACTTAGCAACGTGTCAGCAAACCAAGGCTCTGATGTCACCAATAAAAATAGCATCTCAGAAACACCCATGTGTCTCATGCCTTGAATCAAAGCTATCTGTAGCCGTCTAGCTCCATTACTCAAAAATTTTTGCTTCTAGAGAATTTATCTTTGACTCATTGGCAGACAAGGCAGAAACAGTGATTTCAGAATAAAAATAACCTCCCATTCCACGGCAATCATACTGACTAGAGCACAGGACTCCTTGGCTTCTCTCTAAAGCGCGTGGCATTGAGCAAGAGCACAGATCAGATGCTGAAGTGACCACAATTCTGGTCCTATAGGGTAGAACAGCTCCTTCAACCCAACAGGTTTTTCATCTACTGAAGATGAATTATGGATCTAACTACAGTGAGCATATTAAGCCTGTTGGAGACTCGAAAAAGTGTTTTCAAGCAACACTGTTAACAAGTCCTGTTTGGGAGAGGACTCTGCTACAGGTATGGCTCAAGCAGGACAGCTCATGGTGCAGCTCCCTCACTATCCTAGAAATAGCTTTCATTTTGCCTTTTACTGATGATCAAATAGATCACTTCCCTCAAAGCAGAGAGGAGAAACCAGCAGTAAATACAGGAATTATCCTGACAGCAGAGCTCCTAATGCAGTTTCTTTGTTTCCTGTGAACTCTTTCAGGCATGTGAAAAACAGAAGCGAGTTCTTTGCAAACCGTTAGCAATTGCTGCCTGGCTCACGGTCTGGGAATCACTTCTCTGAGTGGCTCACTACAGCCCAGCCTTTGTACAAACTGCCAGCTGCCCAAGGCCACGGAAAGGTAGAGCAACTCCAAACCGCTGCACTTCAAACTAGACTCTTGCTCATTTCAGACACTGTGCAACCGTAGATCATGCGTGGGTTTTAAAGCATAAAATCTCCAGTTCTGCAGGAACTGGCACCAGTGGGTCATCCTCTGGCATTTTCCCAGCACTGACTACGTGCTGCTAGTTATCACAAGATGCCCAAATACAGGACAAATTCCAGTTTTGTCCATTCTAAGGCAGCTGAGGATGACAACTGCCAAAGAGGGAAATGATCAGAGTTTTGCTGCAATCACGCAGCACCGAGCAACGCAGCTCTGAGGAACGCACACGTACCCAGCGCCGCTGCCTCAGAGCCACTCCCGTGGCAGGCAATGACAGGAGTGCTCCAGAGAAATACACAAGTGCTTTTTCCAGAGCCTGCACCCAGAACTTCTGCGAGTGTCGCCAGAGGCTTCTTCCAGACTTTTAACCTCCACCCCCTGTCCTCCTTGCTGCTGGCAGCTTGTTGTTTCAAAGAGCAGTGGTGTGAAAAAACAGGAAGCGATGCAGAGAAGAGAGAGAATACAGATTGAGGCACGAAACTGCAGCAGCAACAAGCTCCCCCAACACGCACCCCACCCCCTCTTCCCTTCCCACCCCCTTACCACAGGCCACGTTCTCGGCGAGAAATGCCGTACTTGCTCTTGACGGGAAACTGGTTGCGGAGCTGCATGGCCAGAGAGCCACCGAGGGAGGGGAAATCCAGCAGCGTGAAGGGAAACGCATCGCACCAGTCTGCTGGTCTTGGGGGAGCAGGGGGGAAGAGGTGGGAGTGCAGTTCCTATTAAGAGAGCCAGACTAAACCCGCAGGTATCAGAGGTTCCTAGAGCATCTACTACACTGCATTACCCACCCGAGTCCTCGCACACACTGTCCACTGCTGTGTGGCAGAAAAGGCAGGACCGAGGGCAAAGAGCTCCCATTATTACACTCTCTTCTTTAGGAGGTTGTGCTGGGGGTGACCTCTGACCACACAGCAGCCTTGTATCTTACAGCTCAGTTCTGGAAATGCTGCAGGAGCTCGGGGCCTATTGCAGATCTGTGGAGACTCAGCAGCCTCCCTGCTGCCCTCAGAGAGATGTCGAACTGACTGCAACCAGCAGCTGCCCTCTGAGACAAGGAATAATGACCGAGGGACTTTGGGGACAGAACAGACTGGAGAGGATGCAGCACACACAGAACTTGTTGGGGAATGGGAGATGGACCTTACCTCCCTCAAGGCAACGCACGAAGCATCATTTCCAGAGATGCCAGACAGAATTGGTGCCCACCTGTCCCTTCTGCAGTGGGCAGCTCACAGCAATTAGCTTGCTTTTTTAAAGCACTGCTCTCTCTGTGGCTCGGATAAGGTATTCTTGGTCCCTCCTCCACAGGAAAAGTCCTAAAACTAGACTACCTTCTGGAGGTGACACAAGACTAATTCCTTGCTCTGAAGGTCCCAGGGCCACAGAGTAAAAAGAACAGGTTAAAACAGACATTAGTCCACAGGCAGCTCTGCATCCATTTTATGCTCCGAACTTCAAAGAGAAGTAGGTAGCCCCCTTATCCCCAAGGCCTCACACTGGCAGCTTCAAATATCTACTAAGGACCATTCCACAGACTATTTAAGCCTTATGTATGACTTGCTGCATTCATACAGCTCTTAGCACCATTTTTATGCCCATAAATATAACCTGTTTAAGGAATGAGGATTCTGAGTCACATCTATCCATTGAAGAGGGACTGCAGATCAGCTTCTCTGCAGCTCTCAGCATTCCCAGCTTGCTCAACTCACCCTCTGCTGGCAACTTCTGACAAAAGTTTCTGTTTTGCAGGAGTCTTCATTGCACACCCTCTTATCTTTTCAGCCTTCTACCCAAGGCTGAGAGATTAAAAGGGTGGAGATGAAGAAACAACAGTTAGGGGCAAAAACACTAGTAGGGGACAGAGACGCCAAGCAAACCACTGACAACCAAGCAGACACCTCAGCTTTCATTTCATACAAACTATTTCCAACTTTATCTCCCGTGTAACCACATCTATGGTTATGTCAACCAACTGACTGGATAAAACAAAAGGCAAAGGAGCAACGTGACAGGAATCCTGGTGATGCTGAAAGCAAAGGAAAAAGCCAAGCACCAAATGCAGCTTGGGTAGTGCTTCTGGAGCCCACTGCTCAGAATTTCAAATGAATGCAGGTGGATTAAGGGTGCACAACCTCAGCCATCGTGGGCAACAGCTCATAAAATGACCCAGCACATCCCATAGTGAGTGACAGCAGGAGCAGTTACAGGCTTTACCACGTTATCAGTACAGCATCTACCTACACTGTACTTCACATGGGTTTTGTCAATCAAAAGTCTTTTGCACCTGTACTAATTCAGCACTGTGCACAGGCAAACTGTCCTTTTCTACTGCTAATAACCCATAAAACTATTTTTTTTTAATTGCTAAAACCAAAAGGGGAAGGGGTGAAGACAGATGTGAGGCAACACAGTGAAAGAATTAAACAGTCAGATATCTACTGGTGGGAAAGGGGAATCAGTATTTCCTTGGTCATTTTCCAAGCCTCTGTATTGCTTGCAAAGGGATATGCTGTGCTGTGGTTTATTTATAAGACCTATAAGAATGTTGACCGAAGGCTATAACTTGAAGAAAAATAATCAGAGGTCAGGTTTTCTAAATACAGTCACAAACCCAAGAGAAAGAGGCTTAACAGTAAGACCCTCTGCTGTTAGAGGGACACAAAACACAGGAGAGGCCCCAGTACCTCTGAGCTGCCAAAAAAGCCGTGCAAACTGTGAACAAACCCCCTGGTTTGAATGCAGGTTTCTGTTCCAGCCACAGAAGTATGGCAGGGAGTGGGGTGGATGTGGTGGCTGTGCGTGTGAAGATGCCTGAATGAGGCCGAGAGGGATTCCCAGAACTTCCCTCTGTTGGCAGAGCTACCCAGCTAGTCTTCCCAGGCTCTTTAGTTCTTTGTTGGTTTTGTTTTGGTTTTTTTTTTTCTTTTAAAATAACTGATGAAGAGAGATACTCCTACAAGCAGTGATTCGGAGCAGGGCCTTCACTTAAATGCTCTGAATCATACTTTGGAAGAGACTTTCTCTGCTGACAACTGAAGGGGCCTCTGAAGAAGGCAGACAGCTGGAAGAGATAATCAACTCTTCTGTGGCATTCACATCAAGACATCCATGTCAGAGACCTAACTATTTGCTATTGGGACTGGGGCTGCCAAAACAAACAAACAAACAAACAAAAGGACAAAGCAAGTGAATAAGCAGCATGAAAGGAAGAAGGACAAAGCCCCTTAGAATGTAGCCTGCAATCAAAATACTTCAACCACACCTAGTTCAGCCATGTGCATCCCTGCTTCTTACAAGGAATACAATAAATTCCACCTACATCTGATTTGACCCATCTATAGGCCCTATAACCTTAGAAAAATTAATCAAGCCCAGCAGGATGAGGGGTGCTGGGGGCAAGCAAGAGAAACCACTGCAGGTGAGAACAGCAGCTGATCTTGTATTCTTATCTCCATTTGCAGATTTTTGGAATCTCCCTTGGACATTGCTCCAAGGTGCACTTACTGTTTGCTTTTCCAGAGGGGATGGAGATGCAAAGGTCTTTCCACTGAAACCCCATTTCATCCCCATTAACCCCGATCCCTGAGGCTGGTAACCTGGCACAAACTCACCACCTAGTGGCAATCACAAATGGAGAAGCTGTGCAACCAGCAAAGTCCTGGCAAATACATCACTCTCACCAATTTAAATAGGCTGCTACAAGTAATGAAGGGCCAGCATGACACACGAACCCACTGGAGAGAGAAGACAAAGCTCTTGACTCTTCCATGTGCCCTCAAAAGTTTGATACATTTTTTTTTTTGTTGTTGTTTTGTTGTTGTTGTTGTTGTTTTTTTTTTAAGAGAGATGAAAAATCAAGAGGTAAAATTCCTGCATCTAAAATTGCCTTGTATAATTTGACAGCATTACTATTTCTTGATGCACAGAAGGCCTGGGCCTATTTATTCATAACGTCCACCTTAAACCAGAATTTCACTGGAAACCCAAAACTACTTTCTTATGCTTTGCCTGGTACATTGTATTCTGTTTTCAAGACATTCAACATTTCACACATCCCATAAAACATTTTATCTACTGCACAAAGGCACTAGCACACCACTGAATTTAGTTTTGCCTGCCTTAAAATTCCACAGCACAGCTGCTGTGCAGCCAGAGCCTCACAGGTACAAAGAAGCTTATAGCAGCTCGACCCTGATGAAAGGGATAGTTTAATTAATTCATTGCTCTGTAAAGGTGCAGGAGTGACTAGTACATTTATGTAGCCACATTTATTCACACAAGTAGTGGGGAAACACACCAGGCATTGGACAGGGAGAGTCTTATCTTTACCATAGCACTACCACTATCCCTTATATTATTTATATTTGCCACTTAAACCTAAGAAACCTGGCTTTTCAACAAGAAGTGGTGCTCAAAGACCAGCAAAGAAAATCTATCTTAAGAGTTGGAAGTCCAGTTTCTAACACACAGTATTAACTTTCAGGATTTGGCCCCATCCGTATTGATTTCCTGTTCTTCAGAAACCTAACATATAAACAGATCTCTTGCTATGTATCTGTAATTATATAAGGCTTGAAATGTCATTTCTAGTGTCTCTACTGCAGCTGTTGAGTAAAACAGGAGTTTATGTACTCACCACAATTTCCTTTTCTAGATAGTAAACATTATTTCTTTTTTTTTTTTTTTTTGATAGAAATGCCACGGGCCTGAATGCTGTAGCTGTGAAGACTATTACACAGAATTCTGTTCGTAAACTACAGTTATAATTAAATATATCCAGAAAAGGTAAAAAAATAGAACTACTTCAGGAAATCCTGAAGACTCCACCAAAAAAATTATTAAAAAACCCCACACCACCAAAATGCCTCACCCTCTAACATGAAGGACACCTTCCTCCTCCAACCCCTTTAAAAGCCAGAGTTAATTGTAAGATCATTTATTTACTTATCACACACAAAAATGAAGGATAAGACACTCTTTGAAGGATTTCAGACATACAAAAGAATTGCCAGCTACTAAATCAGCAAAGACAAAGGATCAATAATAAATGAGCTGTTCCCAAATTTAAGTGCAACTGTGAAAGTGCAAACTGAAACACTTTTTAATGCCTCATATTCAAAAATCTCCAGCTTATTGTGTGTCCAGGACCCATATTCACTAATTAAGTTTTGAAAATGTTGGATCAGATGTATATAATTTCCACTGTACTCATCATCTCTTGTGTGAGAACAGATACCTCAGGCACGAGTCAGAGTCATCAAAAGGTTTAAACAGGAAATAACAACTAAAAGAAAGGCACAAACAATAATAATAGTAAAAAAAATTAAAAAACAACAATAAAGTCCACTTTTGAGCATGACATGTCTAGTTCTTGCTACATGCAGCGTTACAGGAGCCAGACAATACCTGCAGTAAAGCACTCACTTAGTTGCCAGTTGCTGGAAATGATTATAAATATAAACCATCTTTCTGTTCATCTCAGCCGAGTCCTAGCCCAGGACCGAGGCCTGTAGCTGCTACCACAACACCCACCGAGTAGAAATTAAATAAAAAAGCATGATAGAAAGCAACAAGCACCTTCCTCTGAGCCATGGGCACACAGCCACCCAGAAAAACACCTCGACTGTTTTTTTGGGCCTATAAAATTCACACCACACACTTCTTAAACTCTCTAATTTTCACAGGAATAACAGGGACAGAAGCAACCTTGACTTAAGGGCACATAAAGGAGCCTTATCTATGCATTTTTGGGGGTACACACAAAACAGCACCCACAAGAGGGAAGGCAGAGAGATCCCCTCACACAGCCCAGCCAGAGGGTGCCAAGTCCTGAAAGAGGCCCTTATAGAAATAAGAAATCACCACCACTTACCCCAATCCCATCTCCTGCCAGGCAACTGCTGGGGTCACAGGCTGCATTGCTCCAAAATCCATTGCTGGTTCAGGTCTAGTTTCCACAGAAACAGACCTTGCAGAAACCAGGAGCTAACAGGGACCCAAGGATCTGACTGGGGTGGGGTCCCGAGTACAGGCAGAGACTCTCAGCCCCACCATGGCTCACGGAGCCCAGCGGTGTCTGCAAAGAAGTTTCTGGGCCTCATCAGCACAGAGAAGCTGCAGCTGGAGCCACAGGTGCTCCCGGAGCCTGGGCAGGCTGAGGGGAGGGCACTGCACCCCCCAGCCCACCCCAGGCCTTGAGGTAAGGTGAGGTTATCTGAGAAAAGTGATTAACTGTCCCTTTGGAAAATGGAGCAGCTGTTGCCCCTTTGCAAAGAGACGGTTTTCCACAAAAAACAAACAAACAACAAAAAACCAACAAACAACAACAAAAAAACCAAACCAAACCAAACCAAAAACAAAACAAACCACACCACAAAAACCCACACCAAAAAACCAAAAACCAAAACCAAAAAAACAAAACCCAAAACACACAAAACAAACAAACAAACAAAAAAACCCCAAACCAAACCAAACAACTAAGCCACTAGAGAAGCCTCCTCAAACCACGCCCCTCTTGGGCCCTGGCTTTGCAGCCTGCACGGGGCCTAAGCAGCAGCAGTTACTGCCTCGCTCAGGAGAGCACAATTAGCACAATTAAGACAACCCAGACTGGGGCAGCACTGCTGAGAGCCTGTAGCCCCCAGGTGAGAGAAAACCAGTAAGAAGCACTAAGAAAGCAGCATGCAGAAATCCTTGTGCACATAACCAGCCTCCTGTGCCACTTGTCACCTGCTCAAAGGAACTGGGATGGATTGAGAGCAACTTTTGGCAAAACTGAGAAGTTGAGACTAGGAAGGACCAGTATAGATGTTTCCCCAGGACCTAAAGCAGTGACCAGAAGTTGTACTAACTGGCAATTAATTAATGTAAGGAAAAATTCCCAAGTCAAGACTGTTCTGCCTGCACCAGGGCCACCTGGCATGGCACTCAGGGACATGGCCCACCACAGGGTTTCTAAGGAGACCCCACACACTGGAGATTTACCTGACAAGTGGAAAATCTCATCCTTTGTCAAAAGAGAACAGAACTATGTATTATTTGAACCAAAAACCCTAGAAGAATTTGTTTCAATTACATACAGACTTAACCACCAGAGTCAAAATGCAGTTCTTTATGTACCTGCATTCTGCTTGGGGTACTGAACTGACTTCATAACCAAAGTTCAATACAGTTTTTTCAATATATAGCAAGTAGTTTAGTGTTCATGATTCTTAGAAGCTATATGAAAAAAAAAAAAATTTAGACCAAAAGAAAACAAAAAACAACCTGCAAAATCATAAAGCTTGCACTATCTTTAATAGGTTGGCATCCTCTAAAAACAGCCATGAAGTTGTCGCCCCAACTGAATCTTAACAGTATTTCCAGCATTGTTGACATGGTGTTGCTAGAATTTAAAGACGACATTCCGAATCACTTTGTAAATGTTAAGAAAGTAAGAAGTAACAGCTATAAAACTGGGTTTGAGTTGCACCTTCTTTAAAGGATCATCCAGAAAACATCAAAATAGTTTATGTCCCTTCTGAAGCCACAACTCTTAGGAAGTGCTATTTATTAAACAAGTCACGAACTATAACATACAAGTGCTGCTCTTCACATAACAGCATTTGAACTCTTCTCTCTTTTAAATTTAAAACACAGTTCTTGGTAGAAGGGCATTTTGACTCAGAACCCATATTCTGAGGGAAAAGAATAGAAACTGCTCCCTCAGAAATTAAAAGGGCGAAAGACCCTTGCATAGTAATTATAGCATCATTTAGAAGAAACGTGTTAACAATGAACATATGTAAACATACGTAACAAGCAGCAATATAGAATAACCCCTTACTGTGAAGAATCCCGTATAGATTCACTTGAAATGCAAACCCATGAGATTTCCAGTACTACTCCAAAGATCTTTGGGTTTTGTATTTTGTTGCATTTTAGGTTTGGTGGTTTTTGGTTTTTTTTTTGGTCCCCCAAACCCAAAAGTACATGTATTGTTTTTCATAAAGCTTGACAGCAAAGCCCCAAAATGAGTTTAAGGACACTTGAAAAAGTAACTTCCCTACATGAACCACGTTTCATTTTTGCAAGGACGAGCATCCACACGACTTCCACTACTTTCAGATTCTCATTCACCTCCTCATATTCTGTAGCCCCCACTTAAGCTTTACCTGAAGGTTCAAACAACAGAATCATAACCTCCCCCCATCCCTAAATCCGTACGGACACAACAGTACTGAAACACAATTCACACTCCTCACGGCACAGAGGAGAGGGAGAAGGTGGCACATCTCAGTCACTGTAACAGGAACTTTTCAGACCCATCTGCCTTCAGGCATTTCCAATAGCTGAGCATTTTTAAGTCGCTTTCTCAGAAATTCAGTGGCGGTGCAGAAGCTCCCCCACCCCGCAAGCCTCTGCCCAGCAAAGAGCACCCGTCCCGCGGCACCGCATCTCACGCCGGGGTTTTATTTAAAGGAGGGAGGCAGCTTCGCCCCCAGCTCGCAGGCTACCCCGAGATCCAGCTCGGCCGGGCGCAGCGCGGGAGCTGCGGGGAGCGGCCAGGCGGGCAGCCCCTGCGGCGGCCCCAGGAAGCCGGGCGGGCCCCAGACGGGCAGCTCGGGGCAGCGGCATCCACGGGGCAGCGCCAGCGCCGCGCAGGGTCCGTGCGGGCAGCCCCCGGGGAGCGGCGGAGGCAGCGGCAGCGGCCAGGGAGCAGCGGCGGCGGAGGCAGCGGCGGCCACGGGGGCGGACGGCGGCGAGGGCGCCGGCGGCGATGGGGTCTGGCGGCGGGGACGGCGGCGGCGGCGGTAATCCCCCTCCGGGAACATGTCCTGGAAGGCCGGGTCCAGCGTCCAGTCGCCGCCACGGCGGCGGGGGAAGGCGGCGGGTCCGTCGCGGCGGGGCAGGCGTCGGAAGCAGGGGTTGAGGCTGAGGTTGTGGCGGACGCTGTTCTGCCAGCCCTTGGGGTCGCCGCGGTAGTAGGGGAAGCGGCCCGCGATGTAGGCGTAGATGCCGCTGAGGGGCAGCCGCTGCTCGGGGCTGGCCCGGATGGCCATGGCGATCAGAGCCACGTAGGAGTAAGGAGGCTTCTGCAGCTCCTCCGCCGCGGCCGGGCCGCCCGCCGACGCTCCGGGGTCCGTCTCCCCCATGGCCCCCCGCTCCCGGCCCCGCCGCTGCCCCTCTAAAACCCTCCCTCCCCCCCGCCCCGGGCTGTTGTTTGGGGTCGCGGGTGGGTCGGGACGTCGCTTTGGCTCCGCAAACCCAAATATACCGAAGAACGGATCAAAGGCGGCACCGGGACCCCCGCCCGGCCCCACGGCTGCTGCGAGGCGGGGGGACTGCGGCCAGGGGGGAGCGGCCGCGCCGGCTCCTGCAGGAGCAGAGCTGAGGGCAAGGGCAGAAAGGCCGCGGCGGGGGCATCCCTGGCAAAGTTCAGCCCTGTTGGGGCATCGCAAAGGGGAAGCACCTGCAGCAAAACCGGCCCAGTCTATCAGTTCTTACCGTCTCGGTGCGCTCAGGTGCTCGGCGGCACACCCACGGGCTCACGGATGCAAAGGCATCTTATCAGCATCACCCCCGGGCCAGCCGGGACCCCGGCATCGTGGCCGCAGGGCAGCGATGCTTTAACAGCTCCCTGCAGGTACCGGGGGCCCGCGGCGGAGCCGAGGTCTGCGCTGCAGCACTCTCGCTGCTACCAGTGCCGCATCCGTGCAAGCACCGCAATAACACCAACTGCTTCAAAATACAGCCCTATGTACAGAACTGTTAGTGCGATGATGCCAGTAATTTAATTAAAACACGCGTCCTCATTTGAAAAGTGTTGCTTTGATCACCCTTAATGAATTAAAACCAACAACAACCCTTAATTAGAGAAAAAAATCATGACTCACTAGTCTGGAAGAAATGGGTTCCTCTTTTTCCAATAGTTGTACAGTGCTAAGAAACAGAAGGAAAAACATCAGTGACTACCAGGCTGTTGTTTTCAGTTTACAGAACCTACCAACAGTAGCTCAAATAGTGGTGGGTCAAACAACGCTGATGTGTCTTGTATTTTAAAAGTACTGTGCAGGTCTTTGAGTGGGAAATTTTCACTGGTCTAGATGGAAGTATTTAAATTATTAAGAATGAAACATCCTTACTGGTTGTAACAAATCTGCCGACAGCAGAAGGAAGAGCTTTGGGGAGCACAGGAAGACTCACCTGCGTGGCCACAGTTTAGCTCTTTTTCTACTAGCCCTGGATAATGGAAGATACATGTATTTTTTTTACATGCCTGAGAAGTGCATCCATGCCAGCACAGCAATGCACAGAACTTCCCCAGGTATTTAAAGACAAGATAGATACACTGCCGGGTCTTAAAACAAATGAGCAGCACATTTTAACAAAGTAAGACATGAGTCTTAGAAGTATAAATGGAGGGAAGTACAGCCTTTGAAGCCTGAACACAGAAAGCCTATGTCTAAAAGCTTATGCCACCTGTCTTTCAATGTGCATTACAAAACAAAAACATAAAATAAAGACCATAAGATACCACATAAAATAAAAATCTTGGCAAGACAGTCCACAGCTCAGCGAGGAAAATAATCCCTTAAGTGGCAAATGAACACAAATCATAAGGTTTACATATAACCGGATGACTCTGACACAAGCACAAATACCCTTTCCCCAAAAAACATACAGCACCCCAAGAAACAGAATCACAGTAATGTGAAAACTTACTCGTTTTTATTTCTTAAAGAAAAATATTCCTCTTTAAACACAAAGCATGAACTAAAAACCTCTGAGGAACAGCTTCTCCTCCCTTGGAGCGCATTTAACTAAACTGTACAGTGTTAGAGCTCCCCAAACAAGTACACACACATGACATACAGTATTTTCTTTCACAGGAAATAAGGTTTAGGACTCAAAAGTGTCCTCCTCATCCTCACTAGATAACCACTCCATCCAAAAGTACTCTGTCCTTTACTCCCACCACAGGACACAGTGATAATTTCTGGATGCAACATATATTTAAAAAAAAAAAAAAAGGTATTGGCCAAATTGGCCCTTTCTAGACTTCTACCAAATGTCTGTGAGAGAGTTAAGACCATAGTTATTTCCAGGAATGGTGTCTGGAAGAAGAAAATATAGCAGCATCCACAGGCAACACAAGCCCTTGAATCCAGCTGCCCTAAGGAACCCAGTCAGTTCAGCAGTGTTTTACAGATGTCCCATCACCCAAGAAGAGGGAACGGGAATAAAACATTCACAGGCCAAATCTGTTGCTTGAGCAGACAGGCTACAGCTTGGTAAATCTGGCCTACGTGTACCAGCAATGAGGTTTTGTTCCCATTGCCACAGTGACCAATTTAATGTCTTAAGATTTTATGTAAAAAGATATGATGACCTTCAGAAATCATTCTACCAATACTCTCTGTCTCATCAAATAGATATGTGCATAATATCTGTCCCATCTGCCAAACTACCCAGACTGCAGAACTGGAACTAGACTCCAGAATCCAAATTGTTCCTAATTTGGAACAGTAAAACCAGCAAAAAGTCTCTGCAAGGTCTCAGAACATGTGTAACAAGCCCATACCCAAAGAAAATGTACCTGGGCATTTTCAAGGGAAGGTAGGTAATGGAAAAGCTCTGGAAATGGAGCTCATTTATGTCCCACTCGATCATTAATCATTGGTATTATTAAGTAATGCTCAAATCTTTTATCAGACCATTTTGTAAAGATCTTTTCCATTCCATACACTCCAACAGTTTCTGCAGTAGGAAAATATTAGAAAAATAAAATCTCACCCCTGAACAACACTGTGTGAAGATCAACATCATCATCAGTCACAAAGATTTTTTACAGGGGGACCAGACTATCTTTTGTTTCCTCCAAACCAGCTTCACATAGAAAACAGCAGCAAGATAGACACAGTATCTAAGAGCTAGATTAAGGCCAACAATATAAAGACAAACATGGGTTCAGATCTTTTGAAATGAAGAAACCCTCTGAATGTTTTTATACATACGCATGCACACGCACACACACACACACGTGTACTCGTGGGTACTACTCTAGCGAAGGCTTCACAACTGTGAAAGCACCACAGGAGAATGTTCTAGCACCAAAATTAAAAACTTGGTTGTCTTCCCTCTTCAGCGATAAAATCCAAAGTCTTTATATTGCTTTGGACAAGGTCACCAAACACCCTTCCAAGAACAGTTTCAGTGAGCAGATTTGGAAGTGCAGTGACAGGTTAAAGTGTTCCTGTTCTGGAATACAGGCAAGAAGAGGTGTGTTGAGAGGCTGCAGCTCCTTGGTTGCTGGAAAGGAGGAGAAAATTTGTATTGCAATCTGGTAGAGACAGAGACCGACTTGGACTCCAGGTGAGAGCGATGGTAAAACTCAGCGCAGACTGGGAGGTGGAAGTGGAAAGTTTGCATACATGAAGTCACAGTGCACATCTGTTGGCATAATAAAGACAAGCAAACCCACAGTATTCTCTGGCAGGCTTGTCTCTGCATAGGAGGCCCCTGGGTATGCTGGAAGTCAGGACAAGGATCCATGAATGGGATGTCACACACTGCACCAGGACATCATCAAACAGCAGATGTCTAAACAGAAGTTTGTAAGCTGGTCTGCTAGCATCCTGCCTACACACAGGCTCAAGTGAGCCTCCAGAAGTCTATAAAAGGGACAAAAATCTCTTAACAGCAAGGTTATGGGTCAGCTTCGGCTACAAGTAACAATTTGTGCACGTTCCAAAATAATTAATCACTAATCATCACCCTGCAGCACATCTTCCCGCCACGGGTCTCTCTCCTGGCCCTAGGCCTTTGTACAGGAGGTGCTGGCTGTGCAGACCTTTACCAACACTCTTCAGAGGCTGAGAGAAAGATGCAGAGTCAGGAGTGACATCTCCACAGCCTCTGAGATCAGCACGTGTGGGCAGAGGTCTGTCCTCTGCCTGTAAGATGCAGAGCAGGCCATGAGCAGGCATCACTAACAAGGGAGGATGGAGAGCTGCGGCAGTGGGCTGCTAAAACGATGCAGGAAGAAATGGAAGAAAGAAAGATTTAATTTGTCAGTGCTTGAATCACCAGCAGTAAAGCCCCATTTAATCGGCCGTATAGCATGCTGATTAGAGCCGGGATATCGCTCACATGAGGTACTAAGTGAGGCTGTGGTAGGAACTCAAAACGTGCAAGAGGAAAAAAAAAATGAAGTGAAAGGAAGGGTGATCATCACTCTGAGGTGTGAATTTCAAGTTCAGAGCAGGGAATTATCAGCAGAGAGACACTTGGTTTCTGTGCACATGCGAGTACAATAGAGCAGCAGAACTGAAATGGAGGAAAAGACACAGAAAGCCTAACACTGTTAATTGAAGATGCAAACACAGGACAGGGGGGTGAGGGAGAGTTAAGAAGTTTGAGGTAAAGTAGCCCAAAGGAAGAGACAATAGAAAAACTCTTAACAGAGTCAGTCCTGCATCAGGAAGTACATAGGTAATTGTCAGTTGGCTCTCTTTTCACCACATATCCTTGACACAATGGTAAATCTTGCCTCTGCACTTGGCATTTAAGAATCAAAACATAAAGATTTTTTTTTTTTTTCCTAAGACATACTAAATGATTTTGAATATTCAGCACAAGACTTGAAACGGCCCCTGAATTCTGCTCAAGATTCACCCAGAAGTGGAAGTGCCCAAATTATAAACTGCTTTTGAAAAACTTCCATTGGCTGAATTGACCAGGAGCAGGTTTGGCATTTCTCACTGAGAGCACCCTGGCATTTAACTAAGAAACACATACCTTAAATGGTTACTTAGCAAATCCCAGTATGGGACTGAGGCAATGGTTTTGTGGACAAATGTATACGATCAGACAGCTCCTCACGTATCTTCTAACAGAACAGATTTGTGCAATTTACAGCAAGCAGCAGCCATGCCACTCACTGCTCCGGTGAAAACACCGGCAGTCAGCCAGTCGTGAGATGAAGCCCTTTGACTATGGTGCAAATCACGTATGGATCCTTGCTGATTACAGAATTAATTGGAACAGAATTAATGCCTCCTGGGTAAAGCAAAGCTCAGGCTTCCTCTTCCTAATGCAGACCACAAAAGGATGTCTGTCTGGGGTTTGTGTATACCTACAGCAACACTGCTGGGTGGAAGCATCTACAGACAGCAGTTTCTGAGAACCAGCACGACCAGAATGGCAACTGGGGAAAGTGGCCTCAGGGCACAGCCCAGGCGGAAGCACATGGATACAGAAGATGCAAGAATAGGACAACAGCCAAGGTCACCCACATGCTTAGGCAAGCTTAAGGCAACTAAAGAAAAATCACTGATAATTTAGAGGAGAGAGACAAAGGGAAGAGAGAAGAGGAACCACTGGGAATGCTGGTATAGTAGCAAAGCCCAGCACCAGCTGCTAAGCGATCCCTCTTCTCGAGCTCATTTGTTCTAATTCTCCTCATTTTACCAGCACCATCAGCACGAGGTTAACGTGTCAGAAAGGAGAGCTGGGGATAGGTTCCTAAAAACGTAGCTTACACATTTTCAGGCTTGTTCCTCAGGTCCTTTCCTTTGAAAGAAACCACATGGGCCATTTGACTGGCCTCCTGCTTTGAAGTGCAGCTTTCTGGGAATTCTGCCTGTCACCTCCAGGGACAATCCTGTCATATGTTCTACCTGGAAGTGATGGCAGCAGCTACTTGGGTTCCTTGTCATGACAGCTGAGCATACAGTAGGTTTTTAAAAAAACAGCATGCACCAGTGGCACGGCCATTAGACATGAAGCCATGGTTGAATTCTTCTCGTCTCCTCAGAAGCAGGTGGAACCAGAAAGAAAGGGAGTGTTGGCACAAATCAACGCAGGCTCCGGTAGACATAGGCTGATGTGAAGACAGCATTGAGAGTCAGACTCACGGCTAGCAGACCTCGGAGAGCGGAGTTACCAAAACGACCTTAGTAGAAGAGGACAACACAAAGGAAAAAAGGGAATAGTAGAGAGAGGTATTAAAGAGTTGATGAGATAAGCAATATTGAACATATGCTGTGCTCTTTCTCTCTCTTTGCCCTGCATTTTCACCAGGAGCAGAAATTGCTGAAGCACTTCTCCTGTCAGGAAAGATTCCACCTCTTTGGTTTTATTTTCAACTCATTGCTCTTCTCAACACCCACATCCCCATCCCTCTCCTTCTGTCTCAGTTTAGCACTGTCAGTATTCTTCAGACAGTCCAAACAGAATTAGACTTATTAAGGTCTTAGAATAGCAGGCAGAAGATCCACTTTGCTACTACTTATTTATTTGATCTCAAGATCAGATCACTACTACAGCACAGGAAAGATCTCAGCTACCCTCACACATACAGGAAGCACTCACATGACTTGCACCTACCTCTCCAGCCTGCCAGATCTTCCCCTTTGGTAGTCGTGTCTACCACACAGGTAGATGAGTGTGATGAGTGATCCTCCTTTTTGATGGAATTATCACTGCAAATACTCCCTCCTTCCATCACAGATCTCATATCTACAAAGAGAGAAAGGAAGGAAAATTCAGAGGGCACCAGTGGAAGCCAAAAGCTACCAGAAGCTACCAGACTAAAGCTAGACATGAGTAATGAATGGTTGCCTGGTAAAATCATGAAACGATTGAGGACAGGAGCTGGAAACAAAAGGCAGATTTCAATGCTGTGCAGCAGAAGTCTGGCATGTTTGTCTCTTAAATTGTTCATATTGGCATCACCACATCTGTGGTGAAAGGAGTTACCTAGACAATGGTGAAGGCAGGGGCAGTAGGATCCCCAGGGCACCACTAAGTGAGAAAAGGACATTGTTCTGACAGACAAGGGGCTCTCCAGACCAGTGGGTTCTTAAGGGAGTTTTAGTAGCCCACCAGTCATCACCAGCTGGGCTTTTCCTGAAGGTTCCCCATCTATTGTGTGGCCTAGATGATGCGTGTCTGCTCACAAGCCTCCTACAAAGGTCCTTCCAGGAGTGCAGCAGGCTGCCAGCATACCGTGCATTCCCCGCTCGCTGAGGTTCTTCTTTGGAAAGGACAGCTCGGTGCTAAAGATGTTGCTGTCTGAGTGGGTGTGCTCCTCTGAGCTAGTTGGGGTGAGCAGAGCCTCATTCTGAGATGGGAAAAGCAGCAGCCTCTGTCCTTTCAGGTTCAGGCGAGCAGGGCTGATGAGCGGCCGGCGGTAGCGCAAGGAACCCGAGCTGGAAGTCACAGAGCCAGCCACTGAGGGTGCTGGAGAGGGGATGCGGGAGGGAGCACAGCTGCCAGACAGCAGGGAGAAGTGCTCTGAAATGGAAACATCCCCAAGAGAAAATTAATTTGATTATAGTCCCAATTCAATTGGCACAGTTTTCTTTAACGATTCTACAAGAAAATAGAATGGGAGTTGCAAATGTCCAACATATCTCAGACTGAAATTCTTTACTAATTCAAGCTCCTACAAAGTAAAACACACAGAGAAATTCCATATTGCAGGAATGGCATGTGCTGTTTTGCAGATAAATGAACCATTCTGCATGTCCTGTAAAGGCTGTTGGGAAAGTGTACGAGGATGCGAGGAGGTCACACAATGGCATGAGGCCAGGCTGGGGCTGCATTTCCAGCACCAAACACTTAAGCAGCACAAACAGCCAGAAGATCCATTTGAGGTCAGGAGGGCAACAGACAGGTCACTGAAGGACACAAGACCAAAAGGGCAGAGCAGACAGGGCAGCCAAATTAGCAGTTCCTTGGGCTGGGGAAGGAAAGTGAAATAGAAGAGCTGTCCTAGAAACAGTTTAAAGTTTTCTATCAAAACAGCCCCAACCAGGCTGCAGAGCAGGGAAGGGATCCTTGCTTTGTCTCCCTGAAAACATCCAGCACATGTAGCATCTTATTTTATGTAATCCCACTCTTAGTTGGAACCCTCTCTGCAGCATTTCTAACAGGGAAAGGGACATTTTCACTGGGATGTGTGCAGGGAGGAAAGAATTAAACTTGGATCACATGTTTCAACCTACTCACTGCAAATCCTGCAAAGAGTTGCTCTGGAAGTCCTTGTGCATTACCTGACGTAGGAGATTCCTTGGACTGAGATGACTGTGAGGCTGGTCGACTGCCACTGAACAAGTAGCCAGAATCTAAAAAAAGAAAAATGAAACAGCTTGAACAGCTGGGTCAACTACTGGAGGGCTATCCTTCAGAAATGTAATCGCGTCATCTTGTCACCAATCTCAGAAGGAGACAGGTGGTAAATACAGGGAGGAAAAATGTCCCTGTTTTCCTGGGTAGGCTATATATAAACAGCTTTGGAAGTTGAAAATCTTGCTGTTTGTGGAAAACATTCAGGCCCCACATCATGCTGTCTTCAGCCTGTCTGGCTTTGCACCTTAGCAAAGCAAGCACAGCCCTCCCGAGGGTGGTTGAGCATGCAGAGGGAATCCCAGCCAGCTGCTGCCTTTGCACCTGCCCTTCCAGTAGCACTTCAGAAACAAGGAAGGTGAAGCCTGTGCCAAAAGCTGCCACGCTGCTGCAAAGTTTGCATGGCTGCTCTTTTTCTCGCTCTTGATGGATCCAGCAAAACTGCTGGCAGCGTGAGCTAAAGAAATGTCAAATGAACTAAAAAATCCCTGCAAGACTGCTGTCTGCTGCAATGCTATCCTAAAAACTGCCACATTTTGGCCTCTGACCTTTCGGTAATCAGTCAGTGACAGGGGAAAGCTTAGTTGTCCTTGGATGGAGAATAGCATTTGAACACCATTTCCCATCTGTTAGTCTCAAGCACAGCAAAAGTGAGAGCTTATTGAGTTACTGGGAGACAGTCTTTCCTTAGGCCTGTAAATCCTCCCTCAATTGCACAAAGCCCTTAAAACCAAGAGGAAATGGGGTCTGTAAAGCAGCTTCCATAGCTGTGCTAGTGCCTATCAAACCCAGACTTAGGGAAGAGCTTTGCCTTCAGCTCAGCTCCCTTCGGCTATAGCCGGAAAAGCGAACTCCCCAAAGTAGCGAGAAGGAAGGGAGCAGCTGCTCTTGGCAGATCAGTTATCCTGATGCAAACACTTCCAAAAGCTGCTCCATCACTCTTAATGCAAAAAAATAATTACCAATGCTGGATACTCCTCTGTGCCAGAGGAGCAGCAGTCCCTAAAGAGGACTATAACATGTGGATACCTCACAGCCCAGCACCACTCCATCGTCATTTCCATCGGGCGGAAAGTTTCATGCACACTTACCTGCCCTGGCCAAGGAGGGGATGGTTCCCAGTGAGAGTGCCCTGTTGAGACGACCAGGAAGAGAGGAAGAAGAAGTTCTCCGCGGGGATCTGAAGAGCTGTTGGTTTGTCAGCTGGAGAAGGCTGGGTGGTGTTGGGACAAAGAGAGACGTAGCAGAGGAAGGGAAGGCAGTCCCATTGCCACTGGGAAAGAGAGTAATCGAATCTCCGGAAAGGTACCTGCAGATGACACGCATGACAAACATTCAGCTATGAGTACATCCCAGGAACTCCTCCTCTTAGTTGTACTTCTTGCATGAACACTTGCTTTGTTATCAGGTTTGTACTAATTCTCCAGTGCAAGATGCAGAATGCTTGAGTTTACAGGAATGTTCCTACACCTTTGAAAATGGGTAAGGAAGAACTGCTCAACCTTAACTTATCACGCACCAACCTGTCCCACAATACAGGGTGGAGAAAATGGTGGAACAGTTTAGGAACTCAGGTGCCTTGGTTCTCTCCCTGGACAAGAAAATTACCCAGAGATCATGAGAATGCTTTAATAAAGTCCAGATACACAAAGGACCAATAGAGTACATCTGGTGTTTGTTACATGTGCACGCAAAAAACATGCTTAGAGATGTCATGACTGTGGAAAGCAGGTAGCTCTCTGCTAGTCTTTTTGTCTTTAGAAACTGGAATCAATATCTTACCTCTAATGCCAGTACAGAGAAAAGTACTTTTAGGGGTACCTAGGTAAAGATATTGGCACAAGAACTGTTTTAAAGCTAACATTCAAACCTCTTTAATACATTTGCCTTTATTATACTTCTGTCAGGCAATGAAGACTCACTATCATTTTACAGGTGGGAAAGAGAAGCAAAAAGAAGCTAAGTGACTTGTCAAGGCTCACAGAAAAATCCTATGATAGAACAGAGATACAGACCTGCATTTTCCAGTCCTAAATTGAGGCCTGAATCACTACATTTTCCTTTCTCTGCGTATCATAATTAGCCAAAAATATGTACTAGCATAGCCATTCAGAGAGAACCGTGCTCTTGGAGCACTCGCTCCAAGAACTGTCTGGCTTCTAGTGTGCAAAAACCAATCTCTATTATAGTGCCTGGAAAAAAATTAATTTGTATTAATAATGGCAATAGTATTTCTAGATCTGTGAGTGGTTTTCATGGAGTTCTGGCTGTAGAACAGCGTGCCCAGCTTGAGAACACAAGACGAGAGATAACAGACAAAACATACTGAGGGGATCTGTATCAGTTAGCTTGAATTTTATTTACCACAGACGTAAACTGACTTGTAGTCCACTGGTAAAATAACTGTATTAGAGGACTTTGTATTTTAAAGTTTTTGCAGCTAGCACTATATGCAAATAAACTATGCAATTAATTTCTGATACCATTTCATCACCTGCCTTTACAGTGATTTAAAATTTAGAAGTCAACCCTCAGCTGAACAATCTGTCAAAAATTTACTCCTATTTTTACCTTCTTCCTGTTCCTCCTTGCAATCTCAGTCTATGTGTACAGTTTAGTTACTACTTTGCATCAGAAATGAGGAATCAGCTTTGGAATCTCACTTGTGTCCTCAAAATCCTAACAAGGTTGCAAAGTTGAAAGTATAGGACTTTTGTTAGTACTTTTTTTTTATAGGACTTTTGTTAGTACTTCTAACAATTGAATAAAATATGTGAAAGAAAGTCTAGAATATGAACAAAATCTTTCTAGGTTCTTCTGTAAGATTTTTGTTTAGTTAGGAAGAGGCAATACTCTTGTCAAGTAAGTCATGATGAAGTCCTAAGAAAGTATGAAGCGTACGTATTTTAAAACAGAGATATCAGCCTTAGCAGCATATAATTAAGCTGCAGCATTTGGAGGTTTAATCTCACTTCTGATGAAAACAGAAAGAGCAGCAACATGGCTTTTCCTCTGTCAGAGCAAAGTCAGCAGTAAATCAGAGTGTGAAGAAACACACGTATCTCAGTCTCGCGCTGGGAGGTGATGTAAGCACGTGCTGTTCTCTCTTGGAGACTAAGGAGGTGATGCAGCCACGTTATGCAGTGCTAGTGTGGCCAGTAGTCTAGAGTTCAGATTACAATTTAAAATATCTTATAAAACTACTTATCTGGCAGACATCAACAATCCCAACCAGCTTAATCAGGCTGAACAACATCTGAGCCCACCAGCTTCCCAGCTCTTGCAAGCAGGACATGCCTTTAACAGCAGCAAGGAACTCGTCAAGTCTTGCAGCAGAAAATGCCCAGCTTCTTCAGGTTCCAGAGGACCTGGGAACAGTGTCATGCTTTGCAAATGTGCAGAGTCCTTCAACGCACACACACATACCTATTTGCCCCACCACACATACAGATGTAAATAGGAGATGTGCATGTCCATCTCAGCTTTGCAAGAGAAAATGAATGGGAAAAGGAAATGAAAACTGCAGCTCACGACGATGGTATGAATTGCATCAGAAAGAGTGGTACCTGCCACTGACTGTGCTATGTCTGTGAAGGGCCAAATCAGAGCATTGCCTGTCAACAACACAGCTCTTTTTACCAAACTTAGCACCCTTTGTATCTTTAGGTGAAAGGATCCACCTTTACTCAGCTCCTTGCTGCAGTGGAAAACAGTTTATCTGGCTTATTGGCTCTTGGTAGTTTCTCACTGAATGGGCTGGAAGATTCATTCATCACTCATAACCACAATCTCTTTCTGGGGATTGTAGTTTTTTTGGATCAGGCTTCTGTTGCTCAACAGCCCCACTTCTCAGCCTCACCAAGTTAGTGCAGTCATGGCCTGATGAATCATTTGTCTTGCACCATCCAGAAAAGGAGCTTTTCTGGTTAGCAAAGAAGAGGTGAAGAATTTTTAGTATAACATATTAATGCCTTAGGATTGAGTGCTGACCAAAAAATGGCTGAAATATTCATCTGCTGTGACCACAGTAAATGCCTGCAACATGCGGAATCCTGTTCCACTCTTCTTCTTGGTGTTTGCTAGTGTCGTGGCAGGAGGGGTAGGTGCTGCTAAAGAGCAAGGGTGCTGTCATGGGAACATGATCCATGCCTGAGAACTGTCAGCTGATCTAAAACTTCTTTCAGAAGCAGATGAAAAAAGGTGAGGAGATCAAGAGGATCAGAAGGCAGGAAGCAGCCACATCACAGCCATGGAATGGTGCAGTGCAGCCATGTCTCTGCTCCCAGACTACTGCCCTGCTCCAAGCCATTTGTGTGTGTGGTAACAGGGGGACTGATAACAGTGGAAAAAGTAACCAAAAAAGGGTAAAAAAAAAAAAAAAAAAAAAAGGCTCTGGAGTCAGACAGGTTGTGGAAATAATCAGGGCCCGGAAGCCGTTTATTTCAGAACTTGGTATTGTGAACATCAAAAACTGGGTATCTTAGTGTTTACAACAACCACAGCATTACTAGAGAGTTGGGCACAACTCTGCTACACAGACACTTTAAAAATAAATAAATAGAAGGTTTAAGAAGAATATTACATGATATGGGACGGTACACTGTCCTGAAGAAACACCTCCTGCCAGCAGAGCCTCCCCTCCTCTCTCCCAATACCTCCCTCTCTCTGAAGACAACACCGTATCTGGGTGCCTTTTCAATTCACATCTTAACCAGAGATGCTGCATCACCCCTGGGTGATGAGACAGACATGGGAGAGCATGGGTCAGGTCAGGTCAGACTACCGGGCTGTAGATGGACCCACTCCTACCATCAGATCATTCAGTACATGAAGAAGGGCAGATGCAGTCACCGTCAGGCAGCTTGCTCTGTGTTCACCTGCCAGGAGGCAGCCAGGGAACCACCTGCCAACCACAGGGTACAATATTTCCTCTGGACTTAAGGTCACATCATTATTTAGCTATGAGTTACCCATGTACAACTGCACCATCTTCTCCAGGCAGGATGGGAGCTGCTGCCCAGGAGCAGCTCAATGTCACCTCACCTGCGAGACAGACAAGCGACCGTGAGCAGACACGCAGGTGCTTGCTGGGATTGCTGCATCACATCAGCCAGTGCCATAACCTCTGCTCTGGTCAGGCTGGCAGAGGTGGGAGCAAGAAGCAATGTGTTGAATGAAAACCAGGCACAGAAAGAAGGGAGAATAATGTTTAAAAAGGGCACACGTTAAGATTTTGATATGTGACTTAGCTGCCAAGACTAAGAATTCTTTTCTCCTTTACATTTCCCAGCTGTGGATGGAAAAAGAGGGTTGAATTAGAGCTGAAAACACTCCAGCTGCCAGGTCCTGCACTAATACCTTCTAGAGCACAGACAGATGTTTGGCATCGACTTTGCCTTCCCTCCTAGAGGGTGGCACAAAGGTCTACCAACACCCAGACTCGCTGGCCTGACAGAAACCTGCAGAGGACCTCTTCCCTGCTTGTGTCCTCAACAGTCCCAGATGAGGCTTTCCAGGGGATGACTCAAGGTACACTTCAGGACTGAGTACTGCCCCTTCCACATGAGAGCATCTGCAATGGCTCCAAGAGGCCCCAAGTGTACTTGCAGGTGACAGCACACGATTTCAGCAGCGTCTCTTCAAAAACCCAAGCAAAGCCATATACCACAGCTCCCTGCTTTCATGTGTGGAATCAGTCTGAAGCAATCATCTGGCTATTAATTATATGAATTTTTATAAGAGTATAAATAATGTATCCACAATACATCAATACATACTTTCTATAATAGCTAAGCATGATTATTAGCTTCACAGAATTTCAGCGTACTTGCAAACTATTCATAAAGCCAAAATAAAACACCACTACACCATTTTTATACATTCCCCTCTTGTCCTCACCCCTTGACACACCCAAACTCAGTTCACTTGGGCATGCAAAGCACAGTAAGAAAGGAGGAGTTAATAGAAAGAAAGGGTTATAAATATAGCTTATTTAGAATTGTGAAGGGCCACAAAGGAGTCAGTTTGCATGCACTGGTGCCAGTCTGCGTGCACTGGTGCCAGTCAGGGCTTCAGGAAGGCCAGAAGTAGCAGCAAGATGCTTCCTTGGTTGCTACCTCTGGGTTCTACCTCAACCCCTCTGTAGTCTGCAGAGTTGCTCAGAAATTTTAAGAGTGCAGCCCAAGCACCCTCTTATGTCCAGCCACACTTATTGGTGGCAAATGAAGCACCAAAGCACTGGCCCAGCAGGCATACAGGCTCTGCTGTCCCGAGCTGTGGCCCTGTCAGTTCCTCTGAAGCAGAGGAACAGTGTTGTCAAAAATCTTGTCCAGTGAAAGGCACTTAATGAACCCACATGGGCCCCTTTACACATCCAGCTCTTCTGAGCAAGGTACAAGATTCTTTTGAGTTGGCAGATCAGCCACGGCCACTGTGAGACTAAACACCAGAGTCAGCCACACTGGGCTGGAGCAGATTTGATTTCAAGAGAGACAAACCCACTAACAATTCTCCAGCACCTCAGCTCCATTCTGTAGTACCATCCTCTGGTCCAGACACCAGCACACAGCCAGTGTAAAAAAGCAGCACCTGAAATTCGAGGCTTTGGGGCTAAAATCCTCTAATAATGTTGAGATGTTTGCATGCTCTGGCCTGCATGGCTGGGAGAATCATCAGGCAACAAAGCTGCATCTGGTGACCACAGGCTACCACATCTTCCTCTGTGGCTTGAATAAAGAGTTCAGCTAAGTGTGAACAAGCTCAAAGCACTGACTGAGTAGTTCTGGGTGATTTTTCTATCAGCCATGTGTTAAGTCACCAGCCCTTCGTTAGCAATGCTCCCCCTCAGCAGAAGGGAATACATACCCATGTGTCATACAAAATAGCACCTTAGCTTCAGGAGGAGGGTGGCACTGTGCTTAGAGGTTGGACTTGCACCAAGATACCTGAGCTGGCAGCACACATTTCCTTCTGCTGGACTCGCTGTGGGGGCTGCAACCAGGTGGAGTCAGATGGCACATCTAACTGCTGAGCTGCCTCCTGACTCAACCTCAAGGGAAAAAAAGCCAAGTTGGCAAAGCACCTTCCTTAACGGAACCTCCAGCATGACACAGGGTTTAGGATAGTCTATTTGGCACTGAAACTGGGGGTTGCAGGAACAGTTTCAGTAAAGGCAACAGTGGTTTAAATTATTTTTTTTTCTTTCTCCCAGAAACAGGCAACAGTAAAATACTGCTAACTGGCAACTGATCTTCCTCAGGCCTAATCATCTAAGGAGACACAACCGGTACAGATCGAATGCCAGCAGTTTATAAATCAAAATGCCTCTGGAAAAAAACCACCTTTCTCCTCCTTTCTTTTGTCTCCTCCAAAAGATCAATCAGCCTCTACTACCAGCAAAAGCACGTGAGAAATGCAGAAAGAGAGGAGACTGTCACCATCAGAGTTTCTAAAATACCAAAAATTCAATTGCTTCAAGTTGGGTTCTGAGGCTCTGAGTTTTTTTATTGTTTTTAGCAGCACAGACATGCTGAGGCAGCAAGAAGTGGGGAAAATAAGCTAACACCTGAGCAAAACCAAAAGCTTCTTTGGCATTAAAATCCAACCACCCTTCAACGTGAGTTCTCTTATTTTGTTTCACCTTTGAAATTTTTCCAATCAGGAGTCCGTAAGTTCTTCAACTCTAAGTTGTGGACAAAGCACCATAGAGACCAGGGCTTCAGTTGCACAGCTTGGCCATAAAACAAAGTGGTTTTCTGATGTTCTGACATACAAAAATTAGTGCAACTTGTAAATATATTTCATTTGTATTAAGCTGCATAAAGTGAAGACAAATGGATTTCTTGCTTGCATATCAACTGCACTTAACATATTCCCCCAGATGAAGATTTTACATTCTTTCAGTATAGATTTGCACTTGCTGTGCAAGCAGAGCTACAATATTTTTTAACAGTAGTATTCAGGCTTCACAGTGTAAATCCCACTCCTTCCCACAGTTCTACCCACTGCCTGTTCTGCTACCTGGTGTGAATCCTCCCCATCACAGTACTGCACAGGAGAAATGACAAGGGAATAAAGGAAAAGATCAGGCACGAGGAAAACACCCTAACACTTAAGAGCATAACAGCATAAAAGGTGCCAGGTCCCAGGGGGCTCAAAGATGGGACATGTTTAAATTGAAAGAATCAAGGGAAAAAAAAAAAAAAAAAAGGAGGAAAGCATCTGCCCAGGAGAAATAGGAAGCCATGAGAAATAGAACAAAGTGAAACTTTACACAGCCTTGACTTTCAGCTCCTCAAAACAAAGTATCTGAACAGGCTGACAAGAATCTTTACAGGCTGCCTAGAGTTTCATTACTGCCAGGCAAGAAAATTTCAACAGATTAATTTTATTCTTATTAAAAAAAGGATATTGCCATTAGAAATCAGGCACGATCCCCATGCTTTGTAATAGTTTGTCACAGGCTCACTCTCCCCTTCCAGCAGGCTCAATATATCCTTCTGAACATGAGATTCCTCCCATCACTTGGACATACATTGACAGCAGAGCAGCAAGAGGAACTGCTCACCTCTGCCACACCAGGCGGTTGCAAGTTCACGTGCTAGAAGCTAGCAGGAGCTTTCAAACCAACTTGGGTAGGTGTGCAGAAGTCAATCACAGCTAAATAATAATTGAAAAGACCCCCAGTCTTTTTCTACATTTACCTGTATGGGGAAAACTTGGAAAGTATTGAAGCAGGAAGAAATAAAAAAAGTCTAGATGTCTTATTTCACTTAACGGACCTAACAGCCCATGGTCTTCTGCACAGCTTGGTTAGAGAATGGCAGAGCTGGCACGGGATCTGGTTCCAGTTTCCATTTCATTAGGTGGCTTCGTCCACCTCACTTTTAACAGCAGAATGGGGTGCAGAACAATGATGTTGGAAGGGCTGCTGCAGTGGGGAGTTTTCCAGGGGTGAAAACATTACAGTGATCACTGCACTGGAAGAAAAGCTGAGTGGACAGTGACAGCACATCCATACACAAAATTGTCCCCGTTTTTCTTCTTCCCTGCCGCTGTCTGTCCTTTAACCAGCTTACTACTGTCTGCCTTAACATAGCTCCCTGCTCCAGCAGGCTGATAGGTACAGAAAATCTCCTACTAAATCTCCTAACGGAGTGGGAAAGACTCACAAGGGCAATTGTGAAAGTCTAACCCAGCACTGAGGGCCCTGCACCCTTTGCTGGCTTTTCTTCCTGTTCTGAAGTCATGTAGCTTCTTGTATTATTAACTTCGAAACAACTCTCTGAATTCAATAGTGTCCTCGAGGAAAATGGGGCATAGTGCTTAGTATTTGGCATTCTGAAAGTCTGAGACTGGAACAAGAAACAATTTGGGTCTATGAGCTGGAAGACAAACCTTTTGGGTCAGAATTGATGGGAGCATGGAAGAGTGGAACCAGACTCTGTAGATGCTGGATTCCTTTTGTAAACAAGTGAATAAACAACCCTCAGAGAAGCATTATTCACAAGCACCAGAATGGAGAAAGGCTTTCTCTTTGCTTGGAGGTGGATATCACAGTTATCTGAAGGCACTGACAAGAAGTTCCAAAAGAGAGCACATATGGGAAGCAGGTCTGTGTCCCTTTCCCATGTCAGTTGTTAAGTTACAGGCACATGGTCCTTGAGCCATGAGCCGTACCTTCCCATGACACACTCAACTTGGCTTATTGTTAACAGATCTCTACAGAGCTGTTGTTTGTGTTGCCTTTCTGCTTTCACAGTGAATAGTGGTTTGAAGAAGAGTTAACTATAAAAAGCTATGAAATATTTTTTGTTTCCTTTAAAAAAGCACCTACTGCATCCAGTAGTGTCTGAGTCTTTCAGCAGGAGATGCAGATACTTCACAGTGAGAGCTCCACTCTGATTATTTTAGAGTTTATACATAGGAAGGAGAGGACACTCAATTAACTTCTACCAGACTATTCGTGTGGCGAGTTCCATTGCACTATTCCGAACAGAAGACAACAGCAGATCTTCTGTGACAATGCTATTTCCTCTTGAAAGACCCAAACCCAGATGAGAAACTCAGTGGAGTGCCTTGCAAAAAACCCAGCACAGGGTAATCTGACTGCTTATCTGGCTCAAACAAGTTAACCCTACAAAAACCCAGCTGAAAGCTCCTTCCTCCCCCACAGTAACATCCAGTCATCCCAGCTGTCAGCAGAGGACTGCAGGCACTCTGCAAAGTCTCAATTTCCAGACCCCTTTCTTCTGCAGCATTAGCACCAATGCCAGACTTCAGAAAAGAACCCCTCCGAGTTACAAGAAAATCCCATCTCTACCCACCCCTTCCTACAGCACATTCTCCTCAGCTGTGTTCCCAAGAAGGAAAACAGCGACTGCGTAAGTACCGATGTACAATGAAAGCTGACCACACACCACAGCACAGTGTTGTTAGTCCCACGTTTCTTCTCTTTCTGAGGCTACAGGAGTGGAGGAACACAGGCATTTTTATCCAGTTGTGCTTTTACAGAGATGCTCTTCAGGGGGTCGTGGGGGTTGGGTCCTGAGGAAAACCAGCACTGAAAGCAACAGCCACTGGCAGATTTGAAAATGTAGCTTAAACCAGCTGAGTACTTTCAGGTATGTGATCAAGACACCCTGAGCTACATAACTTTTTAAAGCACCCTTTTAAATAAATTATTGGAGTTGCAGTCAAAAGCACTTAAGGACACCTCTCCATTTAAAACAGGAGTCACAGGAGAATGGAGAGTGAGGGAGCATGCAGGTAAGTGATGCTACACAGTGGAAGGCAAGAACCACCAGGTTATGGACTCCACATGTCCCTCCTCACGCGCCCGTACACCATGCAGGGTTACTACAGCAAACATCACGAGAACCTGGAATCCAGAGGTAAGTTCCCATCAGTTCAAAATTAAAATGACCAGCACCATTAGAAAACTGAAGGTGGCCTGGGCCCCATGCAGGATCAAGAGAGAGGATTCCTCTGGGACAGGCTAAGGATGGACAGGCAGTGAGAAGAACCAGAAGGACAGGAGAAGCCAGAATCTCTTTGGCTGGAGGAGCACAATGGGGAGAATGCTGCATTTATGGAGTAGTTTGTGAAGCAGCTGCTGGAAGAATTGGCTTTAGGGAAGTTGGATATAGGCACTGCTGACGTAGGATTCAGGAAGAAGGGAGAATGGAGGCTGCAGGAGTAGCTTCCATGGCTAGCACCAGCAATGGCAATGCTCCAAGCAGCCAGCACAGTGGGAAGCAAGGGTGGGGGG